>JAJHUR010078330.1:5039-21873 GCA_027495735.1 Lutjanus campechanus | reverse complement strand
CGCTACCTCACATAAGACCATCTCTTATGACTGCAGCACGCTCCGGACCAAAACAGCACAGCTCACACTGAGCTCTCTGCTTCACATCGACTCGGTGCATAATGCAAAGATCCGTTATTTTCACACAAACTAATTGGACAAATACCTGTGAAGGGGAAAGCGCACTCTGTTAATATATTGTTAGTCAAAGTGTGTGGGGTTTTTTTCACTGACCACTGATTTGCTACTTCTTACACAGCTCCAAAGACTCTCTGTAAGAGATTAAAGATACTCTCAATGAGAAAAAAAACAAAACAAAAAACACTTCAAAAAAGATTATACATTTTTGATGAAGTGCCCCTTTAAAGCTTTAAAGCTTTTCTGCCACCCTTAGAGACATCAGCATTTGATCAAAGGCACTGAATAATTAAATACCTTTCATGGAGATCATAAAGATTAGCCTAATCTGACTGCTCTCAAAAATAATATTTAAAAAGTGACTAAACGCACCCGAGTGCATATAAGCTGATCCGAGGGAGACTGACTGTTTATTTCACATCATTGATGACTACTGGTTGAAACACTTCATAAGCACTTTGCTGTGTTCAAATACAGATAGGCATCTGTTTGGAAAGAAAAGGTTAATTGTGTTCTTGTCTTATTAAAGGTGATGATTCATTCTCGCTGAACTGCTTCTGAAGTTCAAGTTCTATTTAAATTGCAACATGAAGAGTCTTTGCACACTTCAAAAAAAAACAAAAAACAGATGAAAACATCTATTTATCCAACACACAACTGCTTGTGAATGTTTCCCAGATACTGTCAAGGGTCGAAATTATGGGGGCGACAAGTAGGTCCGGATGTTTTTCTTCTGCCACTCAATAGAATAAAACATATTCACAGACTGCAGTTTGTCTGCTCCACTGTCTTGCAGGTGAATCTTGTGCGTCAGCGCGGGCCACCATATTGGTACGGGGCAGCTGTGTCTCCTAGTGCTTGTTAGAAAAATGGAGGCAGGGGGTAAATTTTGAATTAAAATCATCATAACATCATCAAATGTTAGATGTACAGTTATGGTACAGGATACTTGTTAAACTAAAAATGTTTGTTTTCATACCAAAATGTTTTGTAGATGGTAATAGTAATATATCTATAATATAATTTTTAAGATGAACTTATACTACATAAATATATTCTTACTTTTCTTAATGCATTTTGAGAATAAATCATCATAAAAAAAAAGACATAATTACAACAAATGCCATTTTATAATTATGTAAGTTTCTGGCACGTGTCATAGTGTTCTAGACATTTATACATTTAAAGCAAAACACTCCTTTCTTAATAAGAAAGGAATAAAGAGAGATGCAGGGACAGTCAGACAGAGGCAGAGAGTCTTGGATAAGTTTGTTGAGCTTTTGTTCATCAGTGCTTTTAATTAAAGAGCCCTCTCTTATTTAGATTTGTAAAAAAGTAAAGACAATAATCTTGCTGTCTTGAATAATGTTTTGGGCAGTTACGAGTATGTAAAACACCTTAAATTGCCATATTATTATTACTGTTAATATAATTATTCAAAACATTCGAACATGCTGGTACAACCCTTACAACTGCCCAGTATATAGTAGTGATAATACATACTGTATGAAATACTATAATGAGGATTGTTGTTTTTAATTAAGCTGCATGACATAAAAAATGAGGGTAGATATTGTACATGATTGTATACCATGATCATGGAGAATACTGTACATGTAAATATGTTAAAGATGTAAATGGGTGCAAAGATTTATCTGTAGATATTAAATTTTAAAAATGTAATCCATGGCTCTAATTGGCCAGCAGCTATGCATTATTCATAGATAAGTGCGAAGCTTTTACATCACAGCTTTATTATTGTTATTATCAGTGATAAATACCAGCTGTTACTTGTCCAGGATTTCAAGGTATCAGGGTGATTTATTATTATCATACAACACAGGGTTGCATAACAAAATCAGAATCCCTTCATGCTACACACACATATAATACAGATAATTAATTAAAATCAGAATAAAATAGGATACAATTTTAAGACAAAGCAAAATATACACTTACATACATATATACATACATGTATACACTCAGGAAATAAGTCTGTAGTGCTTTTTTTTAAAGTTTGCATCAGATTGAATGTAAACAACAGCAAGATGATGGTGGAGCAGGTTACTGTAAGATGTGGGCACAACAGTCTCCCAGTCCCGATTCGTCTGTTTCATTTTCTTGACCAAACATTTAGCCGGGATAAATTTATTTCCAGAAATTTGTTGAAAGTAACGTTCATTCCAACGTTAAAGATTGTGGGTTTCAAATCAGCCTGTTCTCACTCCAGACACATCCAATACGGAAGCTTGGTCCGTGACCTTATGACGCTGTTCTAGCAAGTAACTTGCATTTGGAAACAATCGGTAGGCGGGGAGGCCTCTGATTGTCTGGTTTCACGACACTATAAGCATCGGACTGCTGACAGAAGCTAGTAATAATGGACTCTGTTGTTTATTTTAACTGCACTGACTTACTGCTCTGACCGACTTTACACAAAACATGAATTGGTGCACAATTGGTTGGTTTTGAGACTTTAAAATAACTGTTTTTATGGAAAATGTTTTTGAATGACAGATACAAATGCCAGCTAAGTTGAGAGCTTGGTGAAAAACAGATTTTTTAAATTTTTTTTTACAATCAACCAGGCAAGACAGCTTGCTTGCAAAGGTTATGTTAATTAAGTGGTTGTTGATCGCATCTGGAGAGTTACAAAAATCAGTTTGCTGTTGTACTCATCTGTCTGACCAGCATTCAGCGAGTGCTGCAAAGTCCTCCACAATCTGCTCTCAGTTCAGCTTTTCTGTTTATTCATTACCTCTCTGGCGGATGCTGAAGGACCTCTGTGATTCACACTTTTTGAAAAACCTTTTTAGTTATACCTCCATGCTGGTGACAGTCATGGTCTGAAGCATTATGTTTTCAGTGTCGTCCCTTTCTTTCTGACCATGATATCTCAACAACGCCTTGAGTGAATTTCTTCAAACTTAGCACGAATGACCAGAGGCGAATTTAGGGGGAGGCTACTGAGGCTCAAGCCCTGAATGTTTTCTCAAAAGGCCTGTATCTTTTACTGTATGTTTCAAAAATGACATTGTACTACTGATTTCTCTCAGTCTCTCTCTGACTGCACCGGCAGGTTGTCTCTGCGTGTGTGTCACTGTGCTGTACTGGAGTCTAACAGAGAGGCAGCAATATGTCGCCAATGGGCATGTAGCCTCCATAGTCTGCCCCGAAGTTTGATGAGTTAACCACGTTGTGCGTGCACACTCCCACAGCAGCCTCTGTGGAGACCAGTCTGCCTGTCTGTCTGTCTGTCTGTCTGTCTGTCCAGACAATATATGGACATGATGTTACTCCTCTGAGGTGGTCAGGAGTGTAAAAAGTATTCATAAAAAGTACTAATATCACACTGTAAAAATACTTCACTACAAGTAAAAGTCCTGCATTCACAAAACCTGAAGTTGAAGTATGTCAATATTATCAGATAAATACACTTAAAGTAAAAGTATTCATGTTGCAGTAAAGTATTCCCTGTCAGCGTTATTATGTCTGATGTTTTTGGATTAATAACAAATAAGTACAGTCTACCACTGATTACAACTCTGAACTAATGCAAGATGGAAATTAGTGGATTGAGAGCAGCTGAAGACTGAAATTTTAAAATCATTTAACTGACTAATAACCAGGCAGCAGACAGTAGGATCGTATTTTGGTGTGCTTAGATCCGCTCCTGTGAATGACCACTTGGAGTCAAGGATAAACTGATCAGATTTTTGTGGTTTGACATCAGATGTTGAGATCACTGTGACCTCATACCCGTCCCATTTTTGTGAATTTGATCTCTCAGGAACAGTTCGGGGAATTTCTTAAAATGTGGCATTAGGTCAGAGGTGACTGTGACCTCACACACATTTTTGGCCATAACTCAAGAATACATGCTAACAATAACAAAATTTCACATGACAACTACTTTAAAGATGACAGCAATTTGGGCTAAACTTACTATATTCGGGAATTTGAGATGAATGCAGGTGTTCTGCCGGCTGGTAGTTTTAGACGTTAACTTTGCTCTGAACTATGTCTGTTTATTTATGTCTGAAAGTGGAGGCAAGTTTCACAAAGAAAAAGAGCAGACGGAGTGACAGTAACAAACAGAAAAAAATGTTGAAGAGGGAGAGGAAGTAGTATTTTCTTGAAACTGCATTCTTTGTAAAACTTCATTTACTGTGATTTCAGTTCAGATATGTTCTACAAAACATTTTGTCCAAATACAAAACATGCTTCTGAATGTCTTACAAACTCCTTCACTAATTCACGAACACTTCACACACACCTCACACTTTAAATGTCAAACACAAGTCCCAGAAATTTTAAGAACTAGTGCCTGTTCAAAACGTGCCTGTCTGGAATGGGATGCTTGGCTCTGCCTCCCAGTATTGCTGCTTGCAGCTTTCTCAAGAACCGCTCATCCAAACAGCTTCACACGCGATGCTCTGCTTCCTTTGGCCCTGAGCAATACACCTGCCATGACATGATTACATCCACTAGCAACAAAATTGTTCATTCTGAAAGTCTAGCCTAGGGATGTCAACAATTAACTGTTAATCAGTTAACCACTGTGAATATTTTTGTCCAATTATGCATGCTGGTATAAAGGTTAATTTGTATACCCGCACACTCTGCTAATGGCTTCGCTAGCTAGCAGTCTGTGATGTAAATGAAGCTCGGTGTGGGAACATTTCCTCCAGAAAGGCAGCGAAGTCAAATGTAAATTGTATGAATTGCTACTCTTCAGTTTAGTAGCAGTATGCCATACCACAAGCTGCCATGTCCAAGAATGGCTCGGAGGAAAGAATCATTTTGCTGCTAGCAGGTCGAAGAAAATGCGATGTGTGCGACTATGAGGCAATAAAACCAATATGCTGCCAATCAGTGTGGCAAGGGATTCATGGAACTAGTCCTGTACATGAGTACATTGTGCCACTGAGAGCTACTGTGGCTAAACTGTGACAGGTTACTCAAACAATATGACAGACTTACAAGACTTTGCTCCAGTGACACACATCTGGCCTCACATTCTGTTCTTGAATGTACTGAGGCAAGCGACGGAGAGCGAGCTTTACCCAGCGACAATTATCAGGAGTCCTCTCTTAATACAGTACACTGTGTGTACTTCTGGCGGTAGTAATACACTTAAAATAAACTTGACACTGGTTTTCTTTTGGTATGAAGTTGGTCAGATGGATGGTTGTTATGAAAATCAAAGGGCAGGCATACAGGCAGACAGACTTTGACCAATAGAAGAGAACTTTGCTGCAAATTTTGTCATCTAGCATGTAAAAATGTTTGAACCTCAGTGCCTTAAAACCACTCAGAGACTGAGTTTACATCCAATACCTCATACAGTATATCTGTCTTATTAAACATTCGATTGAATATGAAAGGCTTACACATACCAGATTAAATTAGCCTTATTTTTTTTATTGGTTACTATGTACAGTATGTGCCAAATTTGTTGACTGCACTCGGAAATTAAGTTTTCCCGGGCGGATTTGACCGGATTTCACACCTTTGAATATGAAATCTTAAACTCAAGGCATACTTTCAGCCATATGCTAATACTGCAGACCTACAGTGAGGGACTGTTGAGAGGATTAGAACCAAATACAAACAAAATAACAACAAGCTTCCAGTAAACACAGGTATGTGCTTCTCTCTCGCCAGGTATTATGCTTTCATCTTCTGCTGCATATTTTAAAGGATTTTCTTCTCTAGTCTCTAATACTTGCAGAGAGTCTGCAGCTGTCCTACAAGGCTGTCTTGACTCCTCTGGTAATTATTTCTGCCTCCCCTCAAACATTTCCACACCAATTTATCAGGCGAGAGAGAGCGATAAAAATATAATGAATATGAGTTATTTTTCATTAAGCTTTTATTGGTAAGCTTCCATCTGTCTCAAGGTTGCCAGGTCTGTGTGACAGAAAACAGCCAAATGGCAGATCAAAACCAGCCCAAGACTCAAAATATGCTCCTGTGAAACCATATACACTGCTTTGAAAGTCCAACAGCATTGCTATCATTGCCAAACATATTGTAATAGCTACAAAGTAACGCCATTAATGTTTAGTGTGCCGACATAAAAGCCGTTTTCCCAAAACAGTCCCTTCACCAAGGTCCTAAAATCGCCTTGTGTTACTGGATAAAGTATATTATCATAAATCAAATATAGCTCTGTAAACATGTAGACCAATTCACTACCGCACAAACTACCCTGTTGCTGTGTCTTTACACTTTCTTTGACCTTTTCTGTCTCCTTTTCCTCTCTGCTTTGACATGAATGTTTACTTCATTTACATTTAGTCTAGCTAAAGGGCTAAAGAGATAGTTCAGATTATGAAGTACTTGCTCACACCTTATACAACTTTAGTTTCCCATTTCCTGACAGCAAAGTAAAGCAGTGGAAATATTATAAATATGGAATACACTGTTGATGTAAATATTTTTATGTGGCTTTTGCTGCTGACCCTGTCCACAGCAGTACATTACATAGCTTTTACTTGGACTTTCAAGAATAAAAGTCAATAAAATAAATAGCAAATAAAAGGTTTGTTAAAATCCTTGAAGGACTCTTTCTTTCAAAAGGGTTCTGAAGAATACAACCCCACTTCAACTAATCCAGTGTCCCCTTAATGAAATACCTTATTATGTAACTTCACTATATTTTAATCATATACTTGTTTATTGCAAACAATTTTGTTTACCTTTGTTTCAATTGATACACTATGTTGTGTCAGTTCACAGCCTTTTAAGGAACAGTTCACTCCCAAATCAAAAACACATATAAACACACTTTTTTTTTGTTTTTGGCTGACCAGCGCCTGATTCTTGGCTGTGCAGAGGGAGTTCTGTCAACACTTTCTTGTTTGTTTGTTTTGGAGATACTGGCCATAGAGATGTCCTTCTCTCCAATATAATGGAACTAGATGGCACTCGGCTTGTGGAGCTCAAAGCTCCAAAAGAAAGAAAGAAAGAAAGAAAGAAAGAGGCAGACATCTTTACGGCCAATATCTCCAAAACTCTGCAGCTCACACTTTAATAAAAGTGAAACTTTATCATCTAGATTTTTTTTTGAGTTAAAATCAATGCATTAATGGGCTTAGTTTTACATTGACAGACAAATGACACTGAGTTATGAACAGCTGATTGACTTACAGTATAGTACTCTGTGCTTGAGCTTTGAGTTTGGGGAGTAGGGGGCGAGAGATAAAACCTGCAGTACTCATTTTTTAACACTAGGGTCTCACATGTTCTTCGTTTAATGTAATTTTCTTCACGGTGTTCAGTGCCGGAGAAAATTCTGCTACAGGGGGAAAAAAAACGCCCCGCCTTGTTGGCATTTCTTTAAGCCAATCACAGACGTCTTGGGTGGCGCTAATCTCAGGATGCAGCGATAATGCTGTTGCAAAATAGTGTTGAGGGTGAACTTGTTTTGGTGGAACATTTACACATTGGGAGGCAAACTCTTGCATTAAAACGACTACATCACTTCAAAAGAAAAGCTAACAGCTGTTAGCTTGATTATGTTCGTACCATTAGGGTCCCAGGTGCTAATTTGCTGTTTTCAGCTTGTCGGTTGCAGCCTGGAGATTGTTGTCTTGAAACAAGCGACCAATGGCCGACTTACTGTATACCAACAATGTGAATCTGGTGAGTCTGACTAAGTGCTACACAACCAGGGAACAAAAAAATTCAACCCATTGTAACACTTGCCTGCTGGAAAGCTGTGGACCTGGCAACCCTGGATGCCAGGATATTATTGGTTTGTTCAAACCTATGCAAACACACATATTTTTTTTACAGGAAGAAAACATTGAATATTGATATAAGAATACAAGCAATCTCATTTTTCATATTTTTTGGCATAGGAGCACAATATGACTAGGGATGTGATCTAAAACCTTTTTTTTTTTCCATTTCATCTCAGTGTCTGTCTCACTTGTGTGTCTGTGTGCATTGCATTTCCTCGTGTTCCATTCTATTTGACATACAAGCTTAAAATTATGGTTTTATCTGTATCGTCTGCATGACCTACAGCAGCAGTGTCTCTAATCAAAATCATTTCACTGCTTTTCATCGTTTCATATCCACTCACACTAATTGTGTGTAATGATGTTTCTCTGATTGTGTTGATATCAAGAGAGTCCTTTTGGTTCTTGGTCTAATTGCCAAACCTGATTGCTCATCTCTCCCATCACCCTCTTAAGCCCTACACCACATGGATTCCATCATCGAGTGCAAATATCTTATTTTTGAGAGAAAGTAAGCATGATGCCACTGGCCTGTCAGACCGTTGCAGCAAATTATGGCTTTGTGAAATGACAGTGTTGTGGGGTATTATTGTAATTAGGGGAGCGGATCAGTGAAGGCTGAACAGAGCCACAGAGAGCGGGTCTCCGCATACTCGTCTAGTGTCTTGTTTGAGTCACAATGTTGATGACCTGCCAGATGAGCTGAAGGGACAATTTATCTGTCAAAAATGTCTCCTCATATTGGCCATGAACAATTATTGACACGGTAAGTGAAGAGCTACAAGGGCCCCAGAAAGATACAGTCATCATAAAGGTTGTGACTGGGTCATAATTACTGTTGCTACAGTACACCACTCAAGCTTTGCATTCTCACAGGGTAAATACAGAGTTTTCAGTGATAACAGTGGAAAATTTACTACTTAAATTCTTTTGAAATAACAGGTCATTGATTTCAGACAGAAGGCAACAGGCAAGTAAACAAAAGCTGCTTCCCATTTCTGCCACTTAACTGTCGATTTTGCAGACGGACGCTGGCAGATTTTATCCAGCCCAGTCAAACCCAGAGAGGGGCTTAGCATTAGGCAAAGGTTGTCGGTTGCCTCAGGCTTCAAGTTACAAAGAGCCCCACAAAATGCCTCATAAACTTATGGTTAAGAAAGTTTTTGAAAAACGTTCTAAAAACGATACCGAGTGAATTTTAATTTTTGGGTGAACTATCGCTTTAAGAGAAAGAATGAGTAAAACGAAACCACACAGGCACTGTAGCGTCAGTTGCTAACGTTAGCTTTTGGAGGGAGAAAGTCATGACATCACTTGTATAGTTTTTCTAAAGACATGAAGGTGCTGTAGATTGAGGAGCTTTGTCAAGGTCGGTTTAGCATCCAAGAGGGCATTTTTGTTGAGCTTTTTCCAACATGGGGCAGCAGCCCATATGTGAAATGTCCAAATTGAGGTAAATGTCTATTATTTTTTCAAAGCTTTCCGACGAATAAAAGTCACATTATGATAAAGACAAGTGATACTGTTGAATTTTCCAGAAGAAGCTAGTAAGTCGACCTTGAGTTGGAGCTACTGCATGACATTTAGCAGGTGAAAAATGGATGCCAGGTCGTCAAATAACAACACTTTGGGTTGGGTTGATGGAGCCTCATTGTTTTGTTCGGTGGGTCGGTCCGAGCCACCAGCCTAAAGGATCAGTATAACCTAGGAATGAGAGTCAACAATCAGTCTGTCTCCAGAATCACGTACGCCACCTTTAACAGAATCAGATCAAGCCATAATGTGTGTACCAGTCATCTGCATCTCAGTGCTGTGCTTTGGGTCCTTGTAATTTCTACTGCGTGAAACTTCCATTGAATTCAACCTAAATGCCTGAAATGTAAATGGTCCACATCTATCATTACTTTATTATGATGGAGTCACCACGTGTAGTAACGAAAGCCATCATGTATGAAGAATAATGATAATAGAACATGATGATAGTAATTCAGTTCACTGCATGAGTCCTAATCTTTTTGCTTGAAAGCCATGCTGTGACTAAAACTCACACATAACACTATGACTAATTCATAACACCAAATCCAGGGACTCTGGTGCATAAGGACACAGCAGGAGCTTAGCTTATGGAAGTGTTCAATATTAAATAAAATATCCAACATGAAGGAAACTGCATAAAACATACATATAAATTAAATATGATAATTGAAGACTCAACTCATTATTATGAAATGGTATTTCATCATTCATTTTCATAATAACATAATTTAATTGGATAACATTTTTTATTTAATTATAGACATCAATTATAGATTTCAAAATGCCCTGAAGCCAGTTTTTTATTTCATGGTTTTTCCCAACAACTCTTTTATTTCATGCTGTCACTTTCTATGACAGCGGTGTTTTCACAGTCCTCTCACCTTTCAACAAATCACACACCCCCTGGCTTTTTAGCAAGCAAACTGTGACCAAATTTAGCCAGTCAGCTCCTGTTAGATAGCAACAAAACCCTAGCTTAACAAGGCAGCACATGCTACCTACCTAGCTGGCTTACTAGCTAGTGGGGGTTGTGAGATTGCGTTATTACTTAGAATCAAATAGAAAAGCCATTGTCAGCAGTTTTAGGTAGCCCACGATCATTTCATGGACTGTAGAGAAAGTTTGTCTGTCTGTCTTTTTTTTAGCTCTTCAGAATTGTATGTTTCTCCCTGCAGGATTCCATCATTGATGCACAGTGTTCAAATATAAAATGTGGCAAGGGATTAACCAGCTAATGTTAGCAGTTGCAGTTGACACCGTTTCTTTGTTTTGATTCTGAGTAAACAAGCTCATAACCCCACAAACTGCAGCCAAGCATGTGCAGATTGATAAAGGACGTTAGTTTCTTTGTCTGGCTAAAGGCAGGTGTTAACTGACTAAATTTGGTAGCACTTGTTGAGCATGCTCATTAACATATAAAAATGGGAGACATGACAGTTCCCCAAACATCTCAGTCGCCCCCTGGTGGCTGGCTGCAGTATAGATTAGAAATCCTGCATCTTAATCTTTAGAAGACCTGGGCCAAAATAAAAAAAAAACATCAAATACTTTTTCCAAAAGATGGTTTCTGTCATTGAAGGTAGTTCCAGTCAGGCTGATGTATGTTCAAGTGTTTACTGTGATAACTATCATGGTTCTCTTAGCATTTTTACTCGCATTAGCCAACACTCAGCAGCAGGCTGCACCTGATACTCCTTACCAACGTGTTATTAAGTATGTTGTAACAGTGTGTGAAACTTATTAGTATGTCTTAAACCTTAGTATGAAACCACTATTCAAGAATTGTATAATATCTATGGCGAAATATTACTGTGTGTGAGCAAAGCAGGGAGGACATCACGTGGGCCTCCACTGTGACACAAACAACCGCGTTGCCCTGGCGACAGGCTGCAGGTTGTAGAGATGAGTTTGGGAGGAGAGAGAAAGGGATTTTTTTTTTTGTGTGTGTGTGTGTGGTGTGTAAAATGCCCTAAATAAAGAACAAAATATTTGAAATAAATAACAATATTGAAATGTAAAATTCTGAACTTATTTTTTTACGATTGAAATGACATTTTTGCTATTACAGAGAGAGCAAAGTACTGAAAAATTCCAAGTACAGTATCAGTTCAAATGTGAATGATATCCAACCCTAGTGGGCAGGCTGTCCCCTTTTCAGAGAATTTTTTAAAATGACTTTTTATGTGGGAAAACCATGTTAAACAAAATATTAATAGCAGCTTTAAAACATGTCTGGAGGGGAACTTTAACTATTAATTTATTTAATATTGAACACTTTGCAGCTCCAAATCAGCTCACTTCATAGACTGCTGCTAAAAGCAAAGCATTCCTGCCTTACTCATATGCGTCCTGATAATTTTCTTCTACATTTTATCATCAATTTAATCTTTTTCTCTCTATCTTAGATGTTTAAATTTAGTCCATTTGACTGTGGCTCATTAATGTAACGAGGCCACCTGCAGTACGTAAGTCTTGGGTCCTCACTTGCATGTTATTTATCTTTTGCTGCATAATATTTTCCTCACCATCTGTACTCCTGTTGTGAAAATTAACATGCTCAAATTGAAAGCGCTTTCTCACTTCATGGTCATTTTCCTCGTATGAAGAGGAGGCTGCCAGCTAAACTCATAAATCCAGTGTAAAGCACGTGTGTCACCACCGGTACCCAACGGTCCCTTTGTCACGCTCCTGTCCACGGGATAACAGTCAGCATCACACACACCTCGCAGTGGCCATGAAGATTTGGACAGGTAATCCAGTTTCCCGGCGACACATTTCATGCGGGTAAGGTAACTGAGTGCTGGCAGTGAAAGGATGAAAAGACTTAAAATCTCATTTGGAGTCCATTGCATGGGCAAGGTGAGCAAACTCCAGAGACGATGACCCATGAAATGAAGGTGCGGACAACTGCCTCCACCAGGCAACATCCTCCTTACTACATCTTGCAAAACAGGGAGGAAAGGGTCCCAGAGGCTTTACGACTGAGGAGAAGTGAAATCCAACCTTGGAAATATATACTGTGACATATATATGCAGGAAACACACAATCATGACATGGTCAGGGGGTATTAGATAAAAGGATTTCTGTGGATTCTCTGTGCTTTTTGTCTCTGCATGTACAATAAAAGCCAGGTAATCAGACAGTTAAGCTTGCTTAAAAAATGCAAATTGCAAGCTTTTGGTTTCATAACAAAGAGTAAATAGGGACAAGTCTTTGTGTCCCACTGAGCTGCGATGGACTCCGCGAGATGAGGGGGCTATTTCTCCTTCAAAGCAAATTGAACTGAATTGATTCGGTCCCATCCTCTGCGAGAGTGCGGCTTCAAAGAGAATGTTTCTCCAAGGCCTTGTAACCAGTGTCATTTTACTGAAGCAAACCAAATCCCCCCGTGTTGTGTGTGTGATCCAGTCTCCGGTGAACGTGTCATTAATTCATTCCTCTAAAAGACAATTAGCCTGTTCAATCAAATCCTTTGGGCTTGTTTGAATTCGGATAAGTCCAATTTCGCTCTAAAGTTATTGATTAATCGCATTGATTACTCACCGTGTTCATAAATAGAGTTTTTCATCACCACACAAAGTGAACCCTTCTCATCCCTGATCCTGCAGTTTTGGCCACGCATAATGATTTACACCACAAACAGCATTGTGGTTTATTAATACGACTCATTATGTAAGCTTATTAAACTTTAATGCTGATCACAATGCATATGTATGACTTCACTCACTGAAATGTGAACATTTTAGCATTTTTATTTACATATCAAATGGCTCATATCTGCACTACAAGAGTGCTCATGTCACAACAAAACACTGTAAACGTGTCCTTGTAAGAGCCAACTCAAAGACATTTGATAAAAGGAGTAGTACCCTAACATACTGAACCTTGAGCCCTTTATTTTTCAGGGCCACTTTTTTTATTCTTTATGGTACAAGTAAACACAAAATCATACTTTTTTTCTTCCAAGGCTAAAATGCAACTGATGAAAAGAGTGTAATAAGAGCAAGTTCCAAGGCGATAGCAGGTGGGTCAGTTTTTATGTTTGTAAAAGATCTAAAACAAACAAACAAAACAACACTGAAAGAAATGTTCCCCAACATGAATACTGTTTTATTTATTTTTTTGGCTAGAGATGAATAAAAATGTATTTTAATGCATATTGGAATAAAAGTTGAACACTGTTGCATTTTAATTGTAACTTCTCTTATTGTTCCTACGGTGGACTTGTATGAGTGTGCAACGTCATATTCAGCCAACACTCCTAACTGTGTAGATGAATTTTAAATGAGCATAATTAATATCCCAATAAATCACTGTACCATATAATGCTACAGTGGTGGATTCAGGCTGTCTGAGGGGCAGGGGCGAAAAAAAATCAAAAGGACATGAGCTATATGTGGTGGAGCACCAGATGTTGTCTTGGACATCGGGCCACCCTAGAGGACACTTCACCGCCACGTTTCTTGCTAACAGCCATGCTAACAGCCACACATGCTAACAGCCATTCACATTCACCTGCACAGGTTCATGTCATCTGCAGTCAAACACACCCAAACAATTCATATTATGCAGTTTGTTTGAGATGAATCTTGCTTGTATCCTCAAACTAAATGGAGTGCAAACATTCTCACACTGTGGGGGTTTCTTTTCTGTTATATTAACCATGTGTTTCTTTGTCTTTGACTTACTGTGGTTGTTGGGGGGCGGTTCCCTTCCTGGTTGAGCAAAAGCTGTGTCTGAGAGGTGGGGAGTCTTAAATCTGCAAGCCAGCTCATCAGACCAAACCATGTGCTGCCAAGTCAGAGGGTGGATCAGACTTAAGTTAGTTTTTTGTCTTGTATTAGTTGTGGTTGGATGTTCATCTTGTTTTCCCCTTGTGTGTTATTTGGTTTGACTCGGTCACTATATATGTTCAATGCTGACTCCACTACAGTTTCTTCCTTCTTCAGCCACAGAGACAGCTGCTCCATCAAAGAGGCTTTTTATGGACTCACAGGTACATTCAATAATTAATTAATAAATTGTATGAAATATTTATGAGTGTTAATGTTTGAGGTGACAAATGGAGGATAACCTCTTTTACTCTTGTAACTTTCCCAAATGTTATTGGGGCAATGGCCTGAACTCACGTGTGTATTTAAAGCTTTTGTTCAGTCTGCACAAGACAGACTCATCATACTCTGATGTCTAGTGTCATTTAGTTTATTTGAAGTGTAGTTTTAAGTGTCTCATGTTTATCTCAGGCAGTATAAAATTACATGTTGTACCATTTCCTGTAGTCCACAATGACCACATTACCTGTAGCAGGTTTATGCATTAATGTCCTGTTGAAACCGGTGTGACCAAATGTCCTCCTTTCTACTTGTACTGATTTGTCTCGTTTCTCCTTTCCTTTCCTTTGAATGCTGTAGTAACTTAGGTAGACTGAGGTAAATGTGAGGCAGATTCAGCAAATTTAACTGTTTTTAAAGGTGTTGCTGTGAACATAAAATTGTAAATAGTTAACTCTAAACATTGTAAATTCATCTTTAGCAAATTAACTCAAATTCATAACTTCACTTCTGAGTCTTGAATCATGTATAATTAAATGAAACTGAGGGGAAGTGAAAAAAAATTATTTGCACAAGTGTCTCTAACCCTGCATGTTTCACTGATGCCAAAAATATCACCTAGCTTGTGTCAGTTGCTGTGAAAGAGGTCTGAAAGATTCTGGAGTGAAGAACTGAGCCTGGCCGCCATGTTGGAAGTAGCCTGTCAAGTAGCTTGAGGGCGCCTCCTGAGGTGGTTGCTGGGGGTGGGTGCCCCCCTTGCTGCAGGGTTTTTTAATTTATCTTTATTTGGCGTGGTGTCAAGTTTTCATGTTTCACCATGAAACAGGAAGTTGTTGTAACTTTACTATTTATTGTCAGATCTGCCCCAAACATAAGATGTTTGGTAAAATACCTGGCCTAAATACATCTACAGAACAATATTTGGTCAGTGTTGCAAAATGGCACCATTGTGCCTCCTACAATATTTCAATGAAGTAGCCCTCATGGTACGTTTCATCAACATGTGCAAAAATCAGTAGGCACATGTATCATGTCCAGGCGTACAAAAAAAAGCCTCTTGGAGCCACAGCCTAAACCCAACAGGAAGTCAGCCATTTTTGAATTTTGTGGTCAAACTCCTCTGAAAGAATTGGTCACATTGACTTCAAAACTGGTGCGTGCCATGTAGACTAGTTTGTGATCAAAAATGAAGTTACTGGAATTTGAGTATAAATAATCCAATCAGCCCATTCACATGTTTTATAAGAGTCGCTTCATAATCACATTTACATCCCAATCAGGAGTACTCATTGCGCCACCTATTGGCAACAGGAAGCAAGCCTCGTGTGACAGTCGTCATCTGATTTACGTGAAATTTTCACTGTTGTCGGCGCTTAATACACTGGAACATAGCATATAATTAATGGACATTCTGTAGTGCCACCTAGTGGAGACAGGAAGTGGCATCAAACTCGTTCCCGTGTCCAAAACATGTTACAATTCAGAGCCTTGTTGACCAGTCTGGTCTGGTGATGGGGTCGCAGTGGGCACACATCTCGATGGGCGCGAGGGCCTGTTCAATGCTCCTTGCAGCTTTAATTATTATTTTTCTCCTACAGTCCTCTTCAATCGCATATTTTTTAGGGGCTAAACGTGCTCGATGGCACACACATTAGTTGTGGTGAAATATTTGGTACAAATGGCTTGACGGCCAGGCCATTTGGTCACTCCCTCTAAAAAGCATGAAGAATTTACTACTCAATTTTGGCATTTTCCAGTGTGTGCCTTCTAGACTACTTTATAAAGTTATTAAAAGATTAAACTATTCTTGAAGGGTGTGGCTGTGGCTTTGAGTAGAATTTTGATGATGTTTTGAGGCCAGGGCCGTGTCCAGGCTTTTTCAACTGGGGTGGCCCAAGATTGGGCACTGACTCATGAAGGGGTGGCATGAAATATGTGCATCCACATGCATTAATTTACCATTTCTGTATTTCTTTCCTGTGTTTAGAATTTTTATTTAAAAGAGAAATAGTCCGACCAATCACACCACAATAGAGTGGCACCATATAAATATAATTTAAAGGTTCCATACTTTAATATTTAAGTCTTCAAAAATTTAATTACCTCCATTGTGCCTCTTTCCTCAGAGACTGACTCAGAGACTCCTAAATTCCATCATGAAAAACAATTTTATCTATATGATTTATTATTTATGATTACATTTTTATGCATGTTTTTTTGTGAGCAGCACAACAGGAACTACACCCGACGTCTCACTGTACAATGCTGTTGTAACATGATCAATAAATCAATTAACCTTGTGAGAAATTAAAAGTAGGCAACATACAAAAGAAAACAATGCACCTATTAAAAAAACACTAATGTTCAAACTAATG
>JAJHUR010078328.1:0-24077 GCA_027495735.1 Lutjanus campechanus | reverse complement strand
GGCGTTCAACACTTTCTGAAGCTGCCATATGAAAAAACCTGTATCTATTGTTCTTCAGAGTCACCTGCTGAGACCACTATAAAGCTACAGCATTTGGAATTATTCAGCTCAATTTTACTTCTTTAAAAGTAAGTTCTTCAAGAGAAGACAACTAAAAACATTTTTTTACCAGAACCCTGCCTGCTTTCATTCCTCACCCCAACTAGTTTCAATCTTTAGATTCTGTGACAGGAATGATTTGCACAAAACAACTTCAGCTAGAGGTTTTTATTTCAAATAATTAACTTAAGACATACCTCAACCAATAACCTGTTCTAACTTTTTGGGTAAAATAAAATAATAATAAAATAACAATCATGTTAAGTTTAGCAAACCTTTTATTTCAAACCAGGCTGCTGCACTCGCAAGCTTTTAACAAATACTACTGTGGCAACAAAAAAATGCATTCAACAAGAATCCCTGAGAAAGACATTTCAGTGTTGCCAACTCCTCAGTAGGGAAAGTAGCTATTGGCTGTCCTAAAAGTGGCTAGAAGTCGCTAAATGGCGTCATTGCCTAATTTGCATAATTTTCCATTTGTATGTAATTTTAATGGACGCTGTAGGAGAGAGGAATAAGTTATTTAATACACACCATAGGGTTATTATCTCATTTCATGAAACAGTCTATACAAAAAATTGTTTAAAATGTTATAGTTATGGCAAAAAATGTTCATGTTTAACTGTGGCTTGTTGTAGTTCCTAAGTGGAGCATAAGGTTAGAAACTAAACCAAACTTAAGAAAACTAAACAAACACCCTTCGATAAGATTCGATATTAGTGTGACAGTGAAGAAACATTCACATTTACATCCCGCTCTGTAGGACAGGATCATGCGCTATTTATTTACAGTCTGGACGCAGAGCGGTGTGAGTCTCCTCTCTGCTCTGACTGCAGCTACACCTGCTGCGCGAGGCTACGGTGAGACTGACCGCCTGTGAGTGCTTTGGGACGGGGTAGGAGTTCACGGCAGCAACCGCTGTTCGTTGAGGACAGTAACTGCACGTCAGAGTCTCCAAAACACCAGAAAAGTCTCCAGTAACACCAGAAAAAGTAGCTAGATTTGTCGCTAATTGCTTAGGACAAAACAGTCGTCAAGAGGATTTGGAAAGCCGCCAGAGTTACCGAGAAAGTCGCCAAGTTAACAACACCGCTCCTGACACTAAAACACGCATGCGCGCAGGAGAGTTTTCTGGAGGGCGGGGGGAGTGAGCTGCTTGCTGTGAGAGGAGCACCAAGAGAGAGTGAAAGAAGCTAAACTTAAAAGAGAATTACATACCGACGTCTTAAAACATTTACGTGACAATTTGTACTCGATGGTCACGATATAGTAATTTCATACGGCATATCATTCTGTGGCGGTTGGTCTATGTATGGGAAACACTGCATTTTATAGCAGCAATGTTTTGCTATATTGTGACAAACATTTACCTGCCCCATGGCATGTAGCCCTCCAAAATTAAGTCGCCAGGGGAATATTTTAGTCGCATTTGGCGAGTGGCGACCGTTAGTTTACAGCCCTGGCTGTAATGTATCTCTTCGTATCTGCTTTTTTTCCCTCACCAAAAACATTTTGGACAGGTCAGGGGGTGCTTGGCTGAAAAGATATTTCAAAAGGGGTATATACATTATTGAAAAAATGTTTCAGAACCAGTGATTTAAATGGTCCAACAAAATGTGGACTGGGTAGTAACAACAATAGTCAATAGTCAATAGTCAACAACAGTCAATTATTCATTCGGGCAGAGAGACAGGGATAAACAAGAAAAACATGCACAAAGAGAGTCAGGCGGACAAGACAAGTCAGTCAGTCATTTAGTGAAGTCTGCCAGAGCCATGTGTGGGAGCAGTAGCAGGGGAACCAAACAGAGGTCAGAGGTCAGGTGGGATTTGGGTTTCCGGCTTCTAGACCCCAGTGGAGCTCAGACATGTCTCATTCACCTCAGAAAACCATAATCTCTGCTTGAATCTGTTCTACTCTACATCATCTACTACTAACACACCTGTGTTTGTCTGTTTTTATTTAAATATTAGACAGACCTACTACTTCACCTGGAAGAATTTTACAGTGGTTACTGTTTTTTGAGTAATGCTGACTAAATGCTGCTACTGAACATACAGTCCAACCAGAGGAACTGCTTGTAATAAGGATGAGAATGAGGACCTTTGTCTTCAGCTGTAGTTGATGTTATTGTTCCTTTGTTTTCCCTTCTTGGTGATTATGTTACAGGAAAGAGTAAAAATGAAATGCTAGTTACACATCTCTACTTCTCCACTACTGCTCAGCTTCACAAGAGCAAATACATGAAAAGCATGTAAAATATTATATTGCGTGTACCTTGCTATGTGCAAAGACACAGCCACAACTGTGTTTCTCGTGCATACATGTTTTTCATGTATGCCATTTTCTGCATTATTCATGTCTAGACGTACACGTGTGTTTTTGTATATCCTACGTACTGTGCATGTTTGCGCGTGTGTTTATGTGGGGGCAGCTCCCACTGCAGCACTCTTTATAAACACATCAGTTGGGCTGACAGTGCACAGCAGGGGGGAGAGAGAGCCTTAAGACAGCCTGGGACAGAGGCCTCATAAAAAATCACTTCTAATTTATTTCCCTCCAAATTGGAAAGTGCACGCTCACACCTGACTAAATCATCACGCGTCAACTGGAGACGGCCCCCCACTGCACACTGACGAAACCCGATCCCAGTTTTGCCGCGCAGGCCCAAGCCAGGCCTGGCAGAGAAAACACAGCGTCACGCTGCATACATACACATTCCTTAATGACTTTTGCAGATGTGCTGCTCCCGATAGCCCCGCTAAAGCCCCATCCCCACCCATCCCTCCCACCCACTCAACATGGCCCCCACTAGCCAGCAGAGCTTTATCAAATTTTTTATTTCAACCCGTTTTTTGTGGTTCGTGTAGCCTCCACATGCCCTCTTGCTCTTTCCCACCAGCTTATCCCCCCTCTTTCAATCCCTTTGCTCTTCTTTCGGAGTCATTTCCCAATTTCATTTCCATGGCACTTCCTGATCTGTTTTTCCTACCTTTTCTCATCCATCACCCTGTAACAAGGCCTGAGCTCAGCAAAACTCTTCTTCTTTCAAACCTCTTTCCCTCCCTCTCTATCTTCATTTCTTTTCCTTTCTCTCTCTGTCCATTTCTCATTATATACTCCCCTATCACCCTCCTGTTCTCTAAGGTGGATCCCCTTTCTTCTAATGTGAAACACACATGTTATTACAGAGCATTAGACATGGCAATCATAAACTTGACAAACACTAAACAAACAGCATGGGTGGCCAGTTGGGATTGGAAGAAGCCAACAAAAGGCGTGACTGTGTGTGAGAGACATGAGCTATGTTTCTGCATGCTGCTACTGATGTGACCCCAACACAAGGAGGCATAGGAGGTCTAAAGAATCAAGAAAAACCTACCCAGACTCCAAAAAGTAACACACACTTGCTGAGATACATTTATCCTCACTGCAGCTCATAGACATACAGTATTACAGTACTTTGTTGTTGTCACACTTTTCCTTTATCGAAAAACTGCCTTTTCTGCAATTTGGATATTGTGCTTGGTCATATTGTGATTTCAAAAATATTTCTATTAGTTGTGCAGCATTAATGAAAACACCATTTTTGACAAACCTTGTTATATGCTTTTGCTATCATGCTGCCTCTTGCCATCACATGCCCCAATTCAATACACTGCCTTGCCAAAAAAAAGTCACACACTCTAATATTTCGTTGGACTGCTTTTAGCTTTGCTTTTAGCTTATGCAATGTCAAAATTTTTAATTTTGTCCAGAGTTGCATTTATTTTTCACCGGGATCTTGTATTGATAATGGGAGAGTCGGACCACTGTGGAAAGTCTTCTCCAGCACATCTCAAAGATTCTCCATGGGGTTGTGATCTGGACTCTGTGGTGGCCAATCCATGTGTGAAAATTATGTCTCATGCACCCTGAACCACTCTTTCACAATTTGAGCCAGATTAATCCTGGCCTTGTCATCTTAGAATATGCCTGTGCCATCAGGGAAGAAAAAATCCAATGATGGAAAAAACTGGTCATTCAGTATATTCAAGTAGTGAGCTGCCCACTTTTTTCTGGCACATACTGTTGCTGAACCTCTACCTGACCAACTGAAGCAACCCCAGATCATAACACTGGCCCCACAGGCTTGTATGGTAGGCACTAGGCATGATGGGTGCATCACTTCATCCACCCATCACTCTGGAACAGGGTAAATCTGGACTCATCAGACCACATGACCCTTTTCTATTGCTCCAGAGTCCAATTTTTATGCTCCCTAGCAAACTGAAGCCTTTTTTTCCTATTAGCCTCACTGATAAGTGGTTTTCTTCAGGCTATGCAGCTGTTTAGTTCGCTTCACATTGAGCGTGTGGAAATGCTCTTACTTTCACCATTAAACATAGCTGTGAGTTCTACTGTTGATTTTTTTAAGATTTGATTTCACCAAATGTTTAAGTGCTCTCCAATCACGATCATTCAAGATTTTTTCCTGACCACATTTCTTCCTCGAAGATGATGGTTCACCACTATCCTTCCAGGTTTTATTAATGTGTTGGACAGTTCTTAACCCAATTTTAGTTTCAGCAATCTCCTTAGTTGTTTTCTTTGCTTGATGCAGGCCAATAATTTAACTCTTCTGAAACAGAGTAACATCTTTTCCATGACCACAGGATATGTCTTCTGACATGGTTGTTTAAGAAACAGGCAAAACTCAAACAGATGATAAGAAATAAAAAATCTAGTATTTTGGAAAGAGTTTCTCTCTCTGCTGAGGCAGACACTGCAGTGAGGCCTGCTTGTTGGTCTTAGCTGATGTGGCTGCTGGCTTGCGTTCTTCATGCTGCTGTCTGTGTTTTATTGCAGGTAGGGGACAGCTCTTACCTGTTTGCTAAGTTAAATCCAGGTGGTGACTTTTTTTGGCCAGGCAGTGTATTTCAACGTATTTCTGTACAGTAAATGGGCCAACACATTGTCTCTTGAAAAAAAATAAAGAAAGCTAACAGGCAAAACTCAAACAGATGATAAGGAATAAAATGTTAAACTTACAGTTCTGTTTCAGTGCTGGAAAGACTGTTTCTGCCAGAGAGAGGAGTAGCAGGTAGCAGTAGAGGCTAAAATATTCCTTAGAGGCACCAAACAGCTTTTCCGGTCACTAATGGCGCTGTCTGGCCTCGTAACATCCCACCAGCCCACCGTCTTCATCAGAAGCTTCCTCGGTCACTGCGGAGTCTATCTGGACTTGAATCAATCACTAGGTTCATGCTCATATTCAGTCTTAGCTCAGTCATCTACTGGCCACACAAGCTAACGTCTGGAAACTACTATTAGCCATGGCCTCTTCTTCGTCTTCTTCTGCTTGGTTGAGGTTTATTGGCGGTTACTAGCCGTTACTACAAAAAACGTCACAGTTAGGTTAAGTGGCAACCGGTAGCTAAGTAGTTAGCATCGTTATCGCTAGCGTAGCGGCTAACAAGCTACGCATTTTCACACACACACATACACACACAAAAGGACTAACGTTCAGTTTAAGTTACTGAATTAGGTAGGTAAAACTTCGCGCTGGTGTTATAATCAGCTGCTACATTTTTTCCTGTTTGTGGATGTCTTTCTTCTCTCTTGTTTGCTTGCTCTCCCTGGTGCTCTGTGTTTGCCTGTCAGTCACACCTGCAACTGATTGAACCACTGGTTGCAGAGCGATAAAAATTAAGGGTTTAAACCGGTGTTTTCCAAGCTTTAATCCTGGGGATTTTCACTTCTTTTAAATGACAATCGCGACCCAGTTTACATTTGGGCATAAAATGCAGTGTTGAGCATGAACGCACTGAAAGAGCGGCATTCGCAGAACGTGCTCATATTTTTGTGAATGATGAACTGAATAGATCAATTTGCAATTAACGTTAACTAGTGAACGTGAGATAACAGCGTTCACGCCATCAACAGATTAAATAAACAGTGTGATCGCAGTAGAGAGAGACAGAGAGTGCGGATATGGACAGAAATGTCGCCATGGTATAAAAACTCTGGTCGATCATGCAGCCCGAAATGTATAAACTATATTGTAGACTGGAGATTGTGTTACAGTAAAATAGTGATTGATAGATTCACGTTGTATTCCCTCCTCATCGTCCTGAAGTTCTCATGTATTGTGGGGCGTTCAAATTACACTGGAAAGTCGGAATTTCAAGTTCCAAGTTGGACATTTCAACAGTATGTTTGTGTTGGTTAGCTGTCTACTTTAGTGTGAAATGTTTTCAAATAGTTGTGAATTGTTGTTAATAACTATAGATATGAGTAATCCTGGGGCTTCAAATGAAAACATGAATATTTTGCACCACTCACTATGACATCATTATAAAGACTGAAGTAGTCCCTGGTAGGAGGAAGTTCCATTTTAAATAATTTTTTTTTTAAACGGAAGAAATGAACGTGAACTAAAGTTCACCTTAATCTGTGTGAACTGAACTTTCAGCAAGCTCTTTTGAAGTTCAAACTTGCACAACACTGCATAAATGACCATTTTAACTGCCTTCAACTTGTATTATTTTCACATGTGTTATTGATACACATATTAAATGCTTTATAAATGATAAATGAATACTTTTAGGCTGAGTTAAAAGGCCATCTCATTGTTTTTATTTCCTTTCATAATTAAACAATATAGGAAATTATATATATACATGTATAAATGTGACAAAATAAGTGTATGTAGGCACAATTAACAGGCTCTTGTTTTTTCCTCTCATCAGTAAAATATACACATTTTAAATGCTTTATAGAAGGTGTACTGCAGATATAAATCTTTAATTTGCAACATTTCTTCTGTTGTGTTTTATTTATTTGGCGACCCAAATAAAATCTCCTGGCCTTGGAGAAAGTGATATTTGGCTTATCTAACAGCTGTTTCCCATCAGTATAGGCTGTCTAACAACACATTAAATAAACTGATATAGATTTTTTAGGTGCCTAAAATGTGTTTTGCTGCTGACCCTGTCCACAACAGTACATTGTTCAGCTTCCTACACTGGTACACGTCCTGTTTCTACAATTTGGGGGCATGCTGACTGCTTTCTACTGTAGATAATACACTGACTTTGTATAAGTACCTCATTCAACCCCACTTCAAAAAATTAATTACTTTATTTGCTTATTCTGCACCAGGGATACGTGGAGGTTCATGTAAACATTCACATAAAGACAGCTGATGGAAACATTTACTCATACTTTATTTACCAGAAATTTCAGAAATTCATTTAAGACTTATAAAACTGTTTAATGGAAACATAATTACATTTTTTTGCCAGAAATGAAATAAAATCCAACACATAACTTTGTTCAGCATAGCTTAGCTTCTCCTCCAGAAAACATTCAGCAGTTGTTTTTGCTGACTCGTCAGAGTCTGCATAGCTCAACACGGCTGACTGACCAGTCATGCGTGAGTATTCCAAACACTGTTGTGACCTCCACCTTCCCACCACAAATACTCTTCCCCTTCATTATCTAATGAAGCCTGTGACTGAGGAGTTTCACAAACCAAACAAAACAACAAATCCCAGCGTGTCATGTAAAAACAAAACTCGGCCAGAGAGACTGAGAGAGAAAAAATGAGCCATGTCATGTGCACTCCCTGAAAAGTTCTAAAGTAAATATATGGCTAATAAATGGAGCGAGGACTTGCGTGTGTGCACCTACATACACATACACACTGATCTCCACACAACATAAATTCAACATAAAAATGAGGAAGTACCAACAGAGGCAGACAAACGAACAGCGTGATAACAGAGTCTAGTGTTTTGGAAAGAGTTTCTCTCTCTGCTGAGGCAGACACTGCAGTGAGGCCTGCTTGTTGGTCTTTGCTGATGTGGCTGCTGGCTTGCGTTCTTCGTGCTGCTGTCTGTGTTTTATTGCAGGTAGAGGACAGGGTGGTCAGATGTTGAGGTCACTGAGAAACAGTTTACAAACGCACCCCAAGGCCTTAAGGTCAGGAGCAGGGGGCAGCAAGGGGCTGAGAGGACAGGACAGAGAGAGACACTTTTGTTTTTCTAATTTTGTCTTGTTGTCCGTCTGCATTTTCATCTGTTGCTCTCAGTTCTCTCTCTTTCCCTCTGTCTCTCATTTTCTCTTTTGGAGTCATTTTTTGACTATAACTGTATTTGTCATGAAGAGTAAAAGGAATTCATAGCATAATCTATGAACATTATATTGCAAAAAAAAAAGTTATCAATGTATAGAGAGGTGAAGTCTCTCCCCTTCCAGTGTGCCCCAAGGGACCTTACTTCAGAAAAAAATATTATCTGTAGTCTGTGGTGAGAGACAAATAATTTTTTGGTTCCCCTTTGAATTATTTCTTGAATTACATATAAGCACACCACTGCTATTCCTGTTATGTCCATTTAAAAGATAATTTTTCTTTTCAAAAAGTCGCTGAGACTGAGTGCCTTTTTGAAAAACTACTTGCCCTGGTTGTATTTTTTATTTTCCAAGTTGTGCACACTGGTGCACCTCTAACCAATTTTCATTGGTCAAAATTGACGCTGGCATTCTTGATGTTTCCATTTCCCCTCCAGTCAGCAGTTAACACAGACAATAAGAGACTAAATTATGAGATTGAGAAAGAGCACATCTTACAGTTTATTAGCCACAGAACCCTTTTATCAAGATATCCTCAAAAGAACAAAGGATTGGTAGGTACTCAGGGAGCTGTTGGGAGTTAAAAGTAACAAGACTGTTGGACAATTATATAGAAACAAGACTGACTTAAGAAAATTATTTTAGTTATCAATAAATAACTTAAACAATTTACAAGCGTGGCCCTGCAACATCACTCACAGTATATTTGGACAATTTTCCCACTCCATCCGCTGGAGTTCGCTCACTCACTGTATGTTAGGAAGCGGTGTTAGACTGTTTGACATCCTTTTTCACACATGAAAAATTCGCAAAAAATATCTTTGTCTGTCTGCTTGTCTCTGTGTCTCTTGTTGTCAGGGATGAGTAACTCTATCTGTGCTTTCTTTCTGGCCAGATGTTCAACTCTGCATAACCCACGGCTGGATAATCCAGGCAGATCACAGTCTGAGTCCCTCCTCGGCTCTCTCTCCATTGGCACTGTCACATCCTCATTCAGGTAAAGCCAAGACACTATTAAATCAAATCATTTCTAAATAGATCTTTCCATTTTTTCATCCAATGCAGGATGTTCACTTTGTGATATAAATCAAGCGCTAGTTGTCACCAAGAGTTGACCCAACCCCACCAAAGGCCTTCATACCCATGCCTGATTAAACTCTGGGCTGTTAACAGTGATAATTCAGATTTAAAATAAATGTATCTGCTATTTCAAAACCCACCTAAAGGGGGAGATGACAAAGTCAATAATTGGTAAAGTGCAATACTGATATGTGCAAATGGGCTGTTTTTACTGGAGACATTTTATCATGTCACAGGTGTAAATAATAAAATGAATGATGGCTTAATTCCATTTTGCTGCTTCAGTCTCAGGATCCTGGTGTTGTTCATGCTGGCAGACTGTCATGACTTACTAGGACGCCTGAATACAACAGAGCCATTATTGATGTTATTGCAACACCAGTTATGACAAGTCACAATGTCAGCTTTGAATAAGGCCTACTTACTGGGACAATAACAGGGCTGCAACTGATAACATTTTCATTATCAATTGATCTGTTTTTCATGATTAATCAGTTCATCATTAATCTGGGAACTGAAAATGTGAAAAATGCCCATCACAATTTCCCATAGACCAATGTGACATGTTCAGATCGCTTCTTTTGTCCAATCAACAGTCCAGAAGCTGAAGAATGTTCATTTACTGTCATAAATGACAAAGAAAAGCAGCAATCGCTTATCAAAATAGGTGGCAACAAATTTTCTTTTGATCGATTAACTGACTTATCATTGCAGCTCTAGACAATAAAAACAAGAACAAAAATGTCTGTATTGTGTGGACTAGACAGTTTGCTCTGGGAATTGTGGCTGTGTGTTATGTTAGCCATATATACATTCAATGCTGAAAATAGCTCATAAAACATATAATTACTGAAAAATGATATTATATCTTCATGGTATAATATTTTTGTGGAAATGATCTTAGATCTTTTTAGCAATGCGCTGGATCATGATCACTGTGGCAGCTATAGCAGACAACTATTTTTATAATTGGCACCAGCCAGGGTTTTAATATACAGTACAGTCTACTGGGTTAACTGGTTGGCCTTCCTACTGCAGCTGTATTCAATAAAGCACTAATAAAAAGCCCTAGATCTTTATTCACAATAAACATTTTGACTTGTTTTAACAGTAAAAGCACAGGTGTAACTAATAACCTTAATGATGGCTTTGTTCAGCTGGTGTGTACCAATGATCCACTCCAGTGAGCCTGCATGTACGATACTGGCTGAACACTGGCTGTATATCTCTTGGGATTTATCCAAAAAGTTGTAAAATGTAGGTTGTTTCGCTGGTGTGCATACAGCTTTAGCCTGATGTGACACAATACATATTTTATGGTAGAGATTATACTCATTGAACACAATACAAGAAGCAAGTAAAGGGACATTATGGTTTTCTACATCAAGTGAAATATGTATTGACGTACTGTACACGTGGACACCCCCTACATCCTCTCCACTCCTCCCCCTGCTGGTATTGATGTAGATCCCATGAGTAGTGACCCAGCAACCTCCAGGCCAATTCCCTGTCCTCTCATATCCTGATGTGTGCACAGAGGCCATTGGCCTGGGCAGGGCAGGTGAAGCTCTGAACTCCATTACATAATGACAGAGGAAGTCATTCGTCAGTGTAGTGGAGTGGGGTGGCACTCAACTATGTCCCTTTTTTTTCCCTCTGTGGGAGCTGCAGCTTCCAGCGTGTGAGGGTGACAGTGCAGCGAATGTTTGGGTAGGCCTAAATCAGTTTGAGAGTGGTGGAAACAATCCAGGGGGCTCAAATGTGTGTGTGTGTGTGTCCCTGCCTAATGATTTATTGTGACAAATGATCAGCCATAAACAAACAACAAGCAAGCTACCCGTCTGTCCACACAAACAAACTAACAAACAAACAAACAAACAGAGGAGACAGACAAACAGGCTGTCAGGCAGAGTGACAGCAGAGTTTAAGATGATCAATCACAGTTAGGCAGAGATCAGTGCAGCTTATTTAAATGCGATCAGGGGTGTATTATCGTGTCTATCTGTGCATATTAGTGCGTGCATGCAGTTCTGAGTGTTCATCTGCATTTAGGAGCATGTTATTATATTTTTTTGGTATGAATTTGTGTGCATGTGTGTGCAGTTACCAGTCTGCCCCATCATATGTGTGCGTTTCTGAGCGAGCAAACTGTGCGTGTGGGATGTAACCCAAGCCCGAGCGGCACAACACAGCAGCCTGTTCAAAGGCCCGTTTGTATTATTACAGCTTGTCCAGCTGCTCAGGACAGACAAACAAGACTTAGAGCTCTGAGCTGCAAAACACAGACCTCCCACCCCATTGCACAAACCCCCGTGGCCCAGCCCAGCCCAGCATTGTGGCTCAGAAATGAACAAACAGACGCCTACAAATAGACAAACTGCCAGGCTTGAGGGGGAAGTTTTGTCCTGAAAGGATGAAGGATGAATGCAAATTCAGATTATCATCTGTGTGTGAAGAAATTGGCCATCTGAGATGTTTCTACTGAATCCAAACCCAAAGTCTGCTCCCCTTTAGAGGTCCACAGAGAAGTCATTATTTGTATCTGTATCTGTTCAACCAACAAAATCATCTGTCTCTGTAGTCAGATGGAAGATCAAAAGTCAGTGTGCTTTGTACCAGAAGTCTTCCTGAGTCCTGCCCCTATTCAAACCTCGGTCAGCTTCCTTCTTTCCTGTTTCCTGTACTTAAATATGCTTTGTGCTAACCTCATCTATGTTGAAAAGAAAACCATGATTGAAAATAGTTAAAATATGTTGTTAGGGGACCTGTAAAAGTGACATATAGTCAAATCATACATTAGCTAATATTAGCAAAATTCTAGCTAACTAGCTACCTAATGTACATCAACTGTTGGCTAATTACATCTGATACATAATGAAATGCTAGCTAATTAGCTAGCTCTACATCAATCGTTAGCTTGCTAGTTAGTGTTTTCTAACACTAGCTAACTGAAGATGTGACCATATGTCACTTTAACTGGTCCTCCAGCATCTTCAAAAGTTGGTTTTCTTTTCAACATAGACGAGCCTAGCACATAGCATATTTAAGTACCGGAAATAGGTTCCACCAGGTACCAAGCTTGCTCTACTGTTAGTAAGGCACAGAGCAAAAAGGGACAGGACTTTGGAAAGGCCCATTTTCATTGGCAATGCAATTGTTAGGTCTACAAAGCATAAAAATTATTTACTACTGGCATATAATTAATATGTTTTGTTGAATATATTTCCACATCCTCATACTGTACTTTTCATCTGTCTTTTTTATTTTTAGCTAAACTAAGGAACTGTCTGAAGAAAGAGAGAAGATGGAGGGCATAAACTTGGTGCATTAAATGAGCGATTGATTAAGGTAGATGCAACCTTTTTTTTACTATGCCAAGGTAATCATAGAGCTGACTTTTTAATGAGCATCTTCAGATAGAGGAAGTATCTGTTTTCATCACATTATTTGTGCTTTCCCAAAACATGTATTCAGATTTTGGCGCAACCCTAATTCACAATCAGCCTCAGTAACTCATAATTTGTATGTGCTCTGATTGAATGGCTTTGGGAGTTTCCCTGATGCAAAGCTTTGTTTCCAAATTGATAATATTCATTTATTTAAAATAGATATGGTATACCTCTGTCAACATTTGTATAGTGAGTGGCAGTGGCCCCATTCTCTCCCCATGAACAGTATGGAAAGTGTGTATACATTTCTACACCACACTGTAATGAGTAACGTTACCTCCTGTAAAAATATTGAGTCTCCTTTCCACATTTGCTTTTCAAATCTCACATACTACACTGAGCAATGATCCTAAAAACAAAATATTGCTTTATATACACAGTGATCTACTTAGAAAACTGATGAAAATTAATGCCTGTATTTCTAGCGCCGACTTTTTGCCGGGCAATATTTCTTCTTGGTGTGTACTCAGTGTGCACTCTGTTGCCCTCTGAACAGCTCTCCCCTCTGGAGATCTCCCCAAATGGATCTGATCGTGGCGATTAAGATCAGAGTAAGCTAACACTCTCGCTCCCTCACACCTCGCATTCTACTCCTCTCTATTCTCTCCTTTTCACCTCCATTCTTCCTCCCTTCCATCCTCTATCCTTGTCACTCGTCCTTCATCCTCCTCACTCCTCCGCTTCCCATCTATCCCGTTCCTCATCTATCCCACTCCTCCTCCTTCTCCTCCTCCTCGTCCTCCTCCTCCTCCTCTTCTCCCTGTGCTCCTGCTCCCTCTCTGACTCAGGGTCCCTGTGTGCCTGTATGTAACATCAGTAAAGCTGTCAGGCAGCCAGGCCAAGGTAAACAGCCCAGTACTGGGTTCAGGGGTGATGGGGGCCGAGATGTTTTTCCTCAGGAACCCAGGGACCCCCGGAGGCTTCTGGCTGGGGCCAGGGAGGGGCCAAGGGGGGAAGACGATCCCCTCAGTTGCCCCCCACAAGAACCAAGAACACACACCGGCTGTTTTTTTTTTTTTTTTTTTTTTTTTTTTCTTTATCTCCATCTTCCTCATCATCACTCTTGCTTCTTTCTTTCTCTTTCTGTATCTGCACTCTTAGAAATAAAGGTGCTAGCTAGAATTAGAACAGTTTGTCCCCATAAGAGGACCCTTTTCCTGGTAGGACCTTTAAGAAAGGTTCAATTTGGAACCCTCTTAGAGGGTTAGAACCATCTGTGAAAGGTTCCATCCAGAACTCCCTATGATGGCCTTTATCCACCAATAAAACTACTGAACGGGTGCCATTCAAGATTCTTGGAACCGAGGCACTACGAACCAGCCCTCATTTCCACCACATTTTGAATGGAACCATTGTAATCAAGGATGTCATCAACAGAGGATGACCAACCTGTAGAACATGGCACACCAAGTTTGGTTCCCAAACAAAACCTGCTATGTTTTGGTTCCAGCACGTAAGCAACTTTTCAGATTCTGAACCTTTTTTTTTTTCTTATGAAAATACTTAGAACCTCAATAGGGCTGGTTCCATGTTCATGGAAAGGCCTGTGAGAGGTTCTACAGAGAATCCATCTATCCGTCTATCCATCTGGTTCCTCCTAGAACTCTCTCTGGGGCTACTATTTAGAACGTTTCTGCTTTCTTGGGTGCTAATAAGGACCCACCCAGTGAGTTCTATCCAGAACCCTTTTATATTTCAAGTGCTTCATTAAGAGCCCACCCAAGGTGTTCTACCAAGAACCCTTTTCTATTCCAAGGGTTTCATTAAGAACCCATCCATGATGTTCTACCAAGAACGCTTTTATATTCCAAGGGATTTAGAACCCATGCAGGAGGGTTTTTCACCCATAACCCTCTTGTCTGCCAAGGGTTCTGCGAAGAACAATCCAACCAACCATCATCATCCATCATTTTAACAAAATGTGTTGTAAGTACTAATATTTACGATGTTTACATCTTTCAACATGCCTAGAAGAGCTCTTTCTTCCAAAAAGGATGCTTTGAATGAAAAGGAACCTCTAATGGAACTTCTTGTCTTACAAAGAACCCTTGACAAACCCTGCCATCAAAAAAGCATTCTTCAGAAGCAAATGGTTCTTGGTAGACCTTTAAGAACCATTATTTCTAAGAGTGTGTGTACACAAAGCTCTTCAGCAGCATCTCCCTGACACATGTACAATCATTCATCAGCACTCTCACACACTCCTACGCTCATGCTTTCTTGCCTAAATCATTCAAGTGTTGGCATAAAAGAGATATACGTATGTATGTGCCTTAAATATACCCCATATATGCATACAGAATGCAGCATATGGCAGATGCTAAAATCATAAATATAATTTTATTTCCAAATACATGCCTTTCATAGCGGAATGACATTTTTAAAGGTAGACTTGGAGTGGGATTTTGGCTTGATGTGCTTCTGGAGAGATTCAGCAAATCAATTATGTCATATGAAGAGGAAAGGAGGGAAAAGGAGGAAGGAGAGAAAGAGAAGGAGGAGGGATGTCTAGAGGGGAGAACAAGAAGACAAGTAGGGAGAGAAAGAACTACAGAAATGAGAGAGAGATTTGAAGGGTGAATAAAGGAAGGAAAGATAGGAGATAGGGGAGAAGTGATATCCCTCACCCAGGCGTGACCCCTCTCAGCCCCAGTGAGCAGCTCCCTCTGAGGGAGGCAGACGGCCCGGAGAGGGAGAGCAAGATGGGGTACATCCAGAGGTTGCAAATCAGAGGCAGCACTAAAAACACAGCAACTGGGAGCAGAAAGAGGGGAGAGAAAAAGAGGCAGAGAATGCTGGGAGTTGAAGAAGAGACTAAAAATGAGGTTTCAAAAAAAGAGCGAAGAAGGATTTAAGGGGGAAAGCGAGGAGGTCAGAGAAGAAAGAGGAGGCAGGGAGAAAAATTGTTGAATGAAGACGGGAGCCGGTCAAGCCAAGAAAAGCATGTAGAATTGAATTAGGGGAGGGAGAGCCACCAAGCAAACCAACAGGAGAGGAAAGCAGGGGTGCAAGGAGGAAGAGGAGGACCATTACCCTTCGTACATCAGCCGTTACATCCCTTGGCAGTTGTCAGAGGGGTGAAAGGGGGAGACATCACAGAGTGGATGGAAGGATTAGGATAATTTGAGAGGAGAAAGAAAGGGAGAGCAGATTCAGCGGAAAGAAAGGTTAAGACCAGACTTTATTTGCAAATACTGTTTCTTTTAACCTTCTCTGAGTAGCAGGTGGGTGGAGTTGGGAGTACTGCAGGGAAATGGGGGAGCTGAGTGATTTTAGGAGTCCTTGGAACATGCCAGAGATTATATTGTGTCAAAACTGTTGTTGAGCTCTTGACAGAGTGTCCACATTCTGTAATGCAGAGGTTCTCAAAGTGCAACTAGCAGGCCAATGGCAGCCCTCAGAAACATTTTGTGCAGGTCTAGAACATGCTTTAGAAATGCATGCATTATACATGTATTTTAATCATTGGTACATTTCAATACTTTCACTTTCAATAGCCTTCACTTAAAGTGCAGGTTGACAGTTTATTTTTTGGCAAAAGTAGAATAATAACCTTTAAGCATAATGTAATTCAAGTGGTCTTAAAGAAGACTAGTCTTCTGTTACTCCACTGTTTTCGGGCTTTAAAAAATCTACCTTATGATGGGACACTTTGGCCAATCACAGGTTGGTATCAATCAATCTTGTTTCTCCAGAATTGGTCACTGCACCTTTTATACACCCCTTGACTACTGCATCAAACTGCGCCCCCCTAACAAGTGCCTGACAGGTTAGGAATGACAACTTGTAGAAAGGTACATTGACAGATTTATCTGTAAAGCACGCTGGAGAAAGGTCTGGCCCCTTCCATTATCATTCTGCTAGGGGATATTATATATTATATTATATATTATATTTGTATTGTTTTGGGCCATGTTAAACCCAGGATGAAGCACCTCTTGGGTACTGTGTCAAACTGTGCCCCCCTTAACAAGCATCTGTCAGTTTAGGACTGACAACTTGTAAAGGGCCACTGACTGCAGAATAATAGTGGCACCTCCTTAGTGTCACCGGAATGATGGCCTGTCATCAATGCTAGTGCCTTATTTCAGTTGCCAGCTTAAGCCTCATTTATGCCTATGGTTAGATACGTATACGCAGCCTGAGTCTTATGTCCATACTCTGCATTCGTTTTGTCTAAATTTCTGTATATTTTGTGAAAGCTTACATATACAGACGAAACAGAGCAGTGCCACCAGTAGTTGTTGGGGCAGTGTAGCTAATAGTTTGCACAAGACACAACATTGGTACAGTATTACAACCTCCTCCAGCATCACCATGTTTGTCTGTTGTTTATTGTTGTGACTTTTCTTTGGAGTAACTTTTGACCCTGTGTAGCGCCCTCTGATGGATATATTGCTTAACATCTAAAGCAACATAAAGAACTCATAGAAGTATGTGGGCAGTGACGATTACATTGTTTGAAACAGACATATGCATTTCTGTACGTGAAGGAGGCATAAATAAGCCTTTAGCAGTTTAAAGTGGAGGTGAGATGGAAAAGCCTCTGCAAAAAATGCTGTGTGGTTGAGGGGAAAAGGAGGTTCCACAAAAAATGTATTAACTTACTTTGTCAGACCTTAAGACCAGATAAAATGATCTGCCTTATCTGCAAATATGTGAATTCGGTGCTCAATGAATTTTCTGTGTTACATACTGGTATGAGATCAATCAAGAATCCTACGACAACTTAATGGGTTTTCCTGTGCTACCCTCAATCATATTCTGGCTCTCTAAATGGGCACTCAGTCATCAAAACTTCAAAAGCCCCTACTGTAATGGAGGTCCTGGGTGGCGTTTGTCATATAATGAATGTCAGAAAGTCACCTTAATATTCCTTTCTCTAACATAATAACTCACATTACACCATCACAGCTGTGAAGCTGTGGTCTAAATATTTTTAAAATGGTATGAATTATTGGCTCTTTAACTTTTTAAAAAACATTTTGGCCTAAGTCTGATTGCAATTCTGCCCAGTTTCTTTTTTTATATCAGGCCAGATGGGAAGCAACAACTCTTCTGCCATTCATGTTAAATGGGAGCTTGACTGAGAAGGACACTTTGCCCAGAATTTCCTGATAACATATGAAGAAAAAGATGAAGGAGTGTGGGGATTGTCTCTGTCCAAGAGCAAAGTAATTGTATCATTTTATCAATGTCCAGCAGAGACTAATTTTCAACAAAGTGCTTGAAAGCTTGAAAAAACTGGTTGACATTCCAGTTTCGAGACAGGAATTTCTGACATTTTCCTGGGAATTTTCAGTTTTCAAGAAACAGTCATGACTTCATTAATGTCCTGAAAAGCCTCACAAAGCCTCTTTTCTCCAATCTTATTTTGCCTCACATCTCTCCCTGCAACTTGAGTTCTCTTCCTCCACGTCTTCCTCTTCTCATCTCCTCCTCTTCCTGTTCCTGTTTCCCAGCAGCCCTTAGTCATCCTGTTGCTGCACCTCATCAATCGCACACTGCCACAGTAGTGTGACAGGCCCACAACAGGCCTGCCACCCGGACAGCCTGTCCCAGCCAGCCAGCCCACAGTATCGGAGAAGACAAATAGACATGAATGTGCACAACTCACTTACCTCCTCCCAAACCTTGTTGGCGCCTGGCTGTTTTAGCTCAACCCTCTCCACCCATAGAGGCTCTTCTCTGAGGCATTTTCCTGCTTATCTGCCCTCTGGCCGAGATCACATTCTCCTTTCCGGTATATTGTGCAAATGCTCCAGTGAAGTGAAACATCTCATTATCTGTACAGATATTCATGGTCCCCAGAGGAGGAACCTTGCCAACCTTGGTCTTCCTCTGGCTTTTCTTCTGGCACCACCAAGAGGTTAAAAAGGGAATTTGTCCAGAACTTTGGTTAATAGCCAAAACCCATTGACTGTGTAAAGACGATCAGGACGATCAGTTTGCAGTCTCCACTACCTGCCTCACTAGTAGTGACTCTTTTGCTATTATATCTTTGAATCATTTGACTGACAAATTCTGGGGCTACATATCAGTATTAAAGTAATGTAATTTTCTGAATTTACCAGACTGTTCTATTATTTGCCTTTAACCACTTAGTCATTTTTCCATATTACTGATGCTATTTTAGAGAAAATGTACATATACATAATATATGTATATTGTGGAATAGCCTAAAATTTATTGAGATAAGATTTTTAAGCAATATTACCCATATCTCATAAGATCTTATAATTTGAAAACAGTTAAGGTTCATCTTAATGGTTTTAGACATTGAGATATTTAACGTCATTTACTTCCCTATTTCCTTCTGATCAATAGTCATTGTGAAGTCATCACATATTTTTCATTCTAATGAAAAGTACTTCAATATGGTAAACACTACTTTTTAAACATCAGAAACATTTTATCATGGTCATTGTGAGTATGTTAGCATGCTGTTGTTAGCATTCAGGTCAAACTGTGCCTAAGTACAGCCTCACAGAGCCAATAACGTGGCTGCAGACTCTTAGTGCAGTTTTTGTATCTTTGTATTTAGTGGTCCCATGAAACTGCAGGTTTTTGACCAGATTCCCCTTTGGATGTTGCCTTTCATAATATTGCATAGCTATATAAGCTAGGTACCAAGTGCTTATTACAGCTGTTTTCTCTTGTGGTGTTGAGTGATGTTTAAATTTGCCCTGATCTCCGATACCTTTGTCTCACAGTTCAGACCAAAAGGTTTTCTACTGTTGGTTAACCTTTAATTTGTAGTGAAGGTTTTTAAGTATTTTTGCCAAACCATACAGCAACCATAAAGTTGTCATTCTAAACATTACTTTAACCTTTAATCAGAGTTTATGGTTTCTTACTGAAGTTAAATTTTAGCATACGAAAACAATACGCTGACATTGCAAAATAGTGGTATTTGTAAAAAAAACAGTTTTTGTTGGCGGAACATAGTGTGAACTTTGTGTCCACTTTACCATGTAATCATGTTTGGGGCTTAGTGACTCAGATTTTATGGGAATGAGCTGGCAAATTAGGTTGAATTTATCACAAGCAGCAGGACAAAACTCAGTATATTGACTTTAGACCCTCGTGATCAAACATGATCAGTATCTGGAAAAGCTTTGAATGAGTATAGCCAAACTCTCTTCCTTTTTTTTTGCTTGGCAGAATATGAGTCAGAAATGTAATATAATGTATAATCACCTGAAAATAAGAGTTGTTGTGTCTTTGTTACCTTAGAATGTAATTTCTTGGGCTACTACATAACGTAGGATTTGCTCTTTCTTTGGTGAAAATGTAATAATACAGCACATTATGCAATAATACTGACTCAAATTTCATTTTAAAAGATACTATTAGTTCAGTCAATTAGTCGTATCTTTCTTTAGCCAAAACTACATCAGGTGTCATTTTATTCCTTAGCTTAGTAACTATCGTAATATATAATGATTTATTACATATTGTGTTCAAGTTGTTTATTACAAAATGTGTCTGTTATTAATAAAGTGAAAATTTATTACATTTTGTCAAGTTGCTACATAATGGGGCTTTATTACATAATCTGTTATTACAAGCCCTTCCAAGGTCCTCTTCTGCGGAGTACGCCATGTTTACAGCCATGTTTCTACAGTAGCCCAGAATGGACAAACCAAACAATGGCTCCAGATACAGCCTTGAGTACACATCCTGGGGGGGAACATAGGGGATAAGTCCCCACCCAACTTTGTAAGCAGGAAATTGAAAGAAAATCTGTAGTTGAAAATGTAGATTTAATAGAAGCCAACTCCACTTTTGAAATAATTCCCACACAAACACAACACTTTTGGTTTTGTTTATTTCCCCACCATGTGTCCTGCTCAGTGGTCTAAACTAAATACGTCACTTTTGTCTGGTGAAAACAAGTGCTGTAGTTCTGGACCAGTCGATGTGTGTAGTGTACACTTCATCACAGCTTAGTTAATGATGTTACAGAGTAAATGACATGGTGGTTCCTGTCGATGGAAGTGAATCAGAAAGAAAGAAAGTTTTTACTGTGAAATTAAATTAAACACTTGCTTTAAGAGTGGAGTTTGGTTTAAGAGTCTGTCCACTTATAAGCAGAATGTATTTTAATATTGATAATTAACATAAACTGAGCTGAACTACCATCTAATAATGAACCTTGTAAACAGTAAACTAATGTAGGAAGCAGAGCTAAAACCAACCTGTTTTCTATTCCTCTTGACTCGTAGTCCAAGCAGATACATCCAGGGCTGAATTTCACAACCGTCTTCCCCTGAATTATAATGATATCTTCCCCCTTGGACAGCCATGTTTTTCGCGAGTCTTGCCACAACCGTAGGTTCTCCTACAGGCTTGGAAGGTGAGGCTGAGATGAGGTGTTTGAAATCTGCAAGCTCACTGTTAGATGCCACTAAATCTTACACACTGGTCCCTTAAGGCTGCAGATGGCCAAAATGAACTGGAAAAGTGTACACATGGCTATGATGCTTGTTCATCATCCACACACTGGTCACTCACTTCCACTATAATAAATAAGGTGACCGTCTGTCCTGTTGCTCACTTGGGGAGCACATCATTAGAAGGAGTGAGAAGCTAAGGTTAATATAAGGTTAAATATATTGGTTTAAAAAGTTTGAAATGTGTCACAAATACAATTTTCACACTGCAATTATATGTTGGTGGCACTCTCTGAAATATAGCTGTATATCTCTGCTTTTGCTCCCTCTCTCTTTCACACACATGCACACACACTCCCCTACTCTTGATCTGCTTAGATCTGCAACATCTAACTGCCACTTAACCTCACTTTCTCTACTTACCCATCTGCTCGCCCCTTCAGCTTCCAATCCATCATCAAGCCGCGCCTCTAGCCCTTTGAAATGACTCTACTAGTCATGAACAACATTAACCTCCCCCCCATCCAAATGTACACACATACACACACACACACACACACGCACATGTGATCAGATGCCCCTTTACCCCTACTCAGAGTGCAATCTCAGGCTACTTCACCTCAGCATCAGCAGCCTCTCAGTGTGGAGGCTGTTGTTTCTCTGCTCTGCTTTCCTTTCTTTATGTGTGACATTGCTCCTCCATAAGGAGCCTCAGAGTGGCCTTATCATCTTTGGCCTTTTTATTCACTTCGCCTTTGAACCTGGGTGTTCTGTGCACTTACATACAGTCACACACAGATGTACTCACAGATGTAAAAATACACTCCATTTATGATACATCAGTACTAATTGCATTCCAGCCTAAGAATACACACAGTGTTACAATGAAATGCAGTGATGCAGCTGCTTTTATCATTTGCACTATTTATTATTTGTGCTATTTATTCTCTTCTATTTTCACTATGATTATTATTCATCGCAGTTTTTATTATCATTGTTTTTTTTCTGTGCCTTGTTACCTTTATAGTTTTGTTTTTGATATAAATATATATCAGTTGGTGTATCCTGGCGTTGGCGTTAACTAATTAACTAGTTAACTAATTAATTAGTTTCCTCTGTTCTGCAAAGTCTTGATTAATGTGTCTAATTTGACCCTTTTATATATATATATTCCTTACTGTGCTTTTTGGAGAATATGCACTGATTGAACAAGTGATTGTATTTTATCCCTAGCCTCTAGAATGCCTTTTTGCTATTTAAACTACATGAATCTTAGTGTAATCATTCACTGATGTATTGACATTTTTGCTATTTATTCAAACATTCATGTCTTGTACTATTTAATGACTTTTGGGGATAGATGTACTTAGTACAGGATGATATTTATGATGATATATGATGATACTTGCTTTTTTCTTTTTTTCTTTTTTTTTTTTTTTTTTTTTGGCTTACCACACTTGTAAATATTAAAATTCTTCATACATTTTAGTACTTTCTATCCTAGTATTTTTCAACCCTTGTGTTGTTTGAATACTTGTTTACCAACACTGATCCTCTATACTACCTGGACTTTTTCATGTACAGACATACTTAGATTAATAACATGAAAAGAGAGACTAAATGTAAATAAAGGGTATCCATGCTGCTGTAAGTGTGTGTGAGTCGACATGTGTGTGGGGTTTGAAGAGCAGCTCTTTTTAGAGGGAATATGTGCAGGCTGCTATTCATAACACTGTTATTATGTTTTGTCTACCTGCATGTATGCATGGTTACATTTAATACATTTAACCACATAAAGGCTGAGCAAGTCCAACATGAACTGATAAGAAAAAGGTTTATGAATTTAAACCTCCTGACACACACTGAATTTAGTATAACATCCATGTTAAAGGAAAAATAGCACTGCGTGTGTGTGTGTGTGTGTGTGTGTGTGTGTGTGTGTGTGTGTGTGTGTGTGTGTGTGTGTGTGTGCGCGCGCGCGCATATCTGTGCAATATACCATCAGCATTGGGCCTCCCTGCATATGAGACCACATATGAAATGTGAAAGATGGGAGGAAACCAATGTGAGTGTGTTGACGGCACTAAATCTCCTTTGCTTGGACAGGGTCTATTCTTGGGCCAATCCAAATCACACTATATATTAGTGACCAACTTGATGTATGCCCAGACATCAATATATTCAGATGTATGAAGATGATGAGGTAATTTTTACATGGACAAAACACATCCAAGCAACCTCCAAAATTCTGCTATTTGCACTGGCCCATGTTGTTCTGCGGTCAAAACGGACTCTCTATACACCTTTAAAAGTCATGCGAGGAATTCAAACACCATTGGAAATTAAGTAATTACTGACAGTTCATGCTGCCTGTTTTAGATGCAATGATTTTTTGTAACTTATTAAATGTTGTTTAACTAACTGGTCACTTACAACTGTAAGGAGACTGAAACCAATAGCATCACTTCTCAAGAAAGTCATGGAAGATTTTGATTAAAGCACATTGTGTAACATTTTCATCAGCTATGAAAAATTATAGATATAAGAATGTTTAGTAATGACATAGTTTGTTCTTATCCTGATCTCTCTTCATCCATCTCTCCCTGTTTTTCCGCCTGCCTGTCCCTTGACTCTTCCTGTACACTCTGCCTCTCAAGTGAAGTGGCTGCTTGCAGGCTGTGATGCTGTCGACTCTATAACTGCTGTTGTGGCTCCTCAGGGCTCTTATGCGCTGAAGAATCATATGGAGCTATATTGTGTGCAATTGTACAGGCACTTTTGGTCAATAACTCACATAGAGAAAGGCATCCATCTTTGGTGACTGAGGATCTTCTTACTCCAGCTCTAACAAAATCTGAGCAAAATGTCTATTATTATACAATGCCAAGCCAAATAATTGTTTTTGTTCTGTACAGAATCTTTTTTTTTTTTTTTTTTT
>JAJHUR010078327.1:0-10743 GCA_027495735.1 Lutjanus campechanus | reverse complement strand
TAAGAGATAGATACAATTGTATCTATATCACATAATTGCTGCATTTAATATAGACTTATATAACAATTATAATAAGCTCTAATAGCAAAAATCTAGGAAAAAATCATGGCCAGTAGACATTCAATTGTGCAACAATTTTGTATTAAAAAAATGAAACAGACAAAGTTGTGTCTGCGAACAAACTTAAAAACTTTTAAATATTAGTATTTTTGCAGTAAGATGATCAGCTGCTCTGTTTCATATGAAGAGTGCTGCAGTTCTGATCAGTGTGTTTGAACAGTGATGCTCCGTGTTCTGATGAAATAACGAGGAGACACAGAGGGAGGAGGGAGCGCTTGTTTTGTGTGAGTGCGGCAGCAGGCGTCCAGTAAGAGCGGTGCAGACAGAGACGGGAGGAGAGAGAGAACGGAGGAAATTTACAGTGGTAGCTCCTTGATGTCAAAAACGAAACATATGCACGTCCTAATGAGGTGCTTCTAGCAACTAAATGCAGTTTAGGCTTGTATGATGCAAATTATATGTTTTTGCAACTTCTTGCGGGCCACATAAAATGAGCTGGCGGGCCGGATTTGGCCCGCGGGCCTTGAGTTTGACACATGTGTGAGAGAGGATCATTTTGTAATACTAATATTGAATCAAATTATTAAATTCTAGTATTGTGATACTTCTAGTTTAGATGCATGTATGGAAAGTGTAGGAACAGGCAGACGAAATATAATGAATTAAAGTTGCATAAAGCCATCATAATTAATATTTACTTGAAAATATTTGGTAATCAATGACTGGCTGTAAGGTCTTGACTGCAGACATCTTCACTTCTTACTTATTTGGGGGGCTTTTTTCCTCCAGCTTTGTATTCAGTAAGCTGCTCAGTGAAACTGGACAGTGAACATTACATTATTTGGGTATAAAAATTTACTCGTTACGGTCAGTCTTAGTTTAAATTCAATCCAATGCGCTGCAGTCAAATCAATGAAAAAATGAGTCAGTGTCCCAGTACTTCCAAGCTGTACTTTATGCTTTCTTTCCACATAACTAGCCGCCGCTCTAGAAAAGAACAACACATTAACTGAGCCGCTGGCAGGTATTTTGAACTGTAAAACTAAAAACTCCTCACCCTCTACTTCTTCGTCCTCCTCCGCCATGTTCACAGCATTAAGGTGACCCTCTGCGTGCTTACAGAAGTTCTCCATCCGACTGAACGACTCCTCACACGATCCCCATTCACAGTCCAGTTTCAGTGTTTTCTTCTTTTTACTGGGCGGCATCTCTCCGAGTCAGAGATGAGCTAAACGCAGTGTGTTTGAAACAGTCTGAAACTATGGACGGCGCCCAGGCTTGACCATTACCTGAGAGCTAGCTTGCTGCTTGGTAACAGTAACCAGGGTCTGTGCAACATCTACCAGCTCTAAGAGAGGATTACAGACATCATCCTGAAACACTTTGACAAACTAAAAAAAAACACAAAAGGCGTCAAATTCTTACTTAAACCGGGGCTTCAACAAAATAACTTAATGATAAAAAAGCACTAGCGTAATGTAAACAAGAGGAGCGGTCTATGTGCAGCGCAGATGTCTCCCCAGCAACGAAGCATTTTTCAGCAGTTCCGGATGTAAAGCGTTCCGCCTCAACACGTCCTTTTCATTTTAGGTCTCTCCACTAAATTCTGGTATAAACACAAACACAGCTTGAAAGTAACTAAGTGCATTTACGTAAATACTTTCAAGAACTTGAGTTTTTTCATTTTATCTTATTTTGTACTTCAACCCCACCAGCTACATCTCAGTGGCAAATACAGTACAATTTACTCCACTACATTTTTAAAAATTATACTTATGAGGTTATACATTAGGATTTTACCAACAAAACATGAATATGAAGAGAAAGTACTAATACCACAATTTAAAAACATTTTAAAAAGTCCTGCATTCAACATGTTACTTGGATAAGTAAGTGGCCCCTGTGACTGTTATACTACTATATTCTCATTATATTGCTATTACTCCAGCATTAATGTTAAAGCAGGATTCTGCTTCTGTAGCTGTTGAGGTGGAGCTAATTTTGAACTATTTTGTGTAAAACTGCAATGAATGATTATTTTCATTCTGGATTAATCTGGAGATTATTTTCTCTATTAATCGATTGTTTGGTTTGTTGAAATACTAAAAACAGTGTGAGATGCTGTCACATTATTATTATAATTATATAATGAATAAAAATTATTCTACGGAAAATCAGCAAATCTTCACATTTGTGACACTGGAGCTGTGATTTTTTTTTTTTTTTAACATGAAAAATGACAAACAATTACCAAAAAACAGCTGTCCAATCAAATTCTGCCAATCAACTAATTGAGCATTTCAGCTGTCAACAGACTGGACACACTGATTAAGGCCAGCTCTGTCCTGGGATGTCCCCTCGACACGGTGGATGAGGTGGGAGAGAGGAGGATGATAGCTCAGATGTGATCCAGCACCTGCTCCAGGACATTGACTCCCACCCCTGGAGAGGTCCTTCAGTGACAGACGTGTGAATGAGCGCTATCACAGGTTCTGCCTTCCTGCAGCTGACGGACTGTGCAAACAGCACTGCTCCCAGTAGACCACATACTCTCCAAAACGGACAACTGACTGCTGATAATTGACTGATAATGTACAACTGTGCAACAGTGGTGCTTAAACAGGTGTAATGTCACTTCACTTTGCCATATTCAGAAAGATGAATTTTAATTTCAATGTGCAATATCAATACTTATATAAGGTGTATTATCATTCTCTGTGCAATGGTGTTAATTCAACTGTTGAGTCTGTTTATATTGTATATACTGTTCCTATGTTTATATTTCCCATATTTTATTCTATATTTTTATTGTTGAATCTTTACATTTTTGCTATTCACCTTGCTGCTGTAGCACTGAAAATGTCCCTGTTGTGGGACTAATAAAGGACTATCTTATTTTATATCTTATCATATCTAATGTGGTGGATCCATTTTTTGGTATGGATAATAAGACGCTACTAGTGATACTCAAATCCAGATTTTGTATTGGTAGTACTGATATTTTGGGGATTGATCTGCTTACCCCTATGGCTACTTTTCAATTTACACATTGAATAGTTCTTAAATCACTGCAAATAACAATTATGGCGCAACATCATATTTTAATTAGCTTTTATTTCTGAAATTGAGCTTCCATCTCAACAGTAAACAGTTTGTCACTTGAAGTTACATTCCTACACAAAATAGTCCAGTGCCAGTTGAGTTCACATTGTCACATATTGTCTGCTGAACCCTTGGGGGGGAAAACTGCACATCAGTCATAAAAAATACAGCTACTGTAGGTATCCAATAATACCAAGAAAGGTACAAACAATCAGTTCTCATCCCTTCACCTTCCATAGACCTTAATTAACTTTTACGGCAATCCAGAAACTCTAATCTCACTTTATCTCCTCTAAGATCCCCTCTATTTCTCCACATAATTCCCCATGATAGGCTTCACACTGATTATAACCTCCTTATCTTTTCACTGCTTTACTTCACAATCACCATTCTGTGTGCGTTTGCTCAGAGGTAAAAAACAAACAAACAAACAAACAAATTAACAAGAAAAGATTCTACCTTTCCCACCCATGTTGCATGAATTGATTCGTATGCAGATGAAGTGTGAGTGGGCACTTTTTGCTTCAACAGTAGATACAGGCAATGGACCAATATCACATGATAAGAATTTAGTAGCCATTAATGCTGGCTGCCATCCCCACTGACTGCACTTTCCTTTAAAAAAACAAGTATAAAAATATACTTTCAGGATGGACACACGAGATAATTAAGACCCAGTCACATTTTCCTGCTTGTAATTACTAAAACGAGGAGAATAAGCAACTCTACTGCTTTTGATGTCTGATCTTTATATGTTTATGCTTGTATGTGAAAATGTTCTATGCAGTGAAATACAGCTTTAACCCTCGCACTGGGTCTGAGGCAGGAAAGTAACAACGAGGTAATGGACTCTATTAAAAGGCAGATGAACCATGAGCCTGTAAAATAGTTCCATAACATCATATTTTCTCAGCCAGTCTTTGTCTCCTCTCTCCTGCAGAGCTGTCTAGACGTCGTAGAAAAGACGCACCAGATGATAACGGATCCCAAAAGCCACTGCACTGCCCATCACCTGAGACAGACACAGAAATAATGAGCATCCAGTGAAACGTTCACACACTTCCAGTGTTTTTATGCATACAACATGTGCTTTGTCATACCTGTATGATGAGCATGATGACTGTGAGGTTTCTCTCATGGACGGGACCAAGCAATTTCAGAACCAGATTTATTAAGGTCATGTTGTTGCATTCAATAAATTCATCGTCTCCCTCCTGGCCTCTTCGCACTTCCAGCAGCTTTAATAACTCTGCCACCTGTTGAGGATTAAAAGCATTATTGTTATCAGCCAATAAACACAGTTGGAAGCCTGCCACTGGTCTGCCTCATGTGCATGTTTACCCACCTAGACTAATCCTCACTACATGCATTTTTCCAGTAGGTCAACTGGTACAAAACCTCTGAATCGCTGCCACATTGCAGTGATTCAAATAGTAATATAAAGAAGTGAAACAAAATGGCACAGGTGTCTGATTATCTGGCTTATTAATATGGGAATTCAAGTCTGATCAGCTGAGAGACTTGCCTCTGATACTAATAAGTCTGCCAGTGCATCTGCACCATCAGGCAAGCCGCTACTGCTGCTGCTTTCGTGTATTGAGGGTGAATGCTGCCCCTTACATGGCCATGGCAGGAGTGTATTGGACTGCGGGTACGATGTACAAAATGTGCATACAGTGAGGAAATAAGTAAATAATAAATAAGTAGACCCTTCCCAAGTTCCGCACATTTTGGAACTGGTTGTGTCTAGACACTAGATATATGAAACTCTCATGAGATCTGTACCAGTCCCACCCAACTGTGCTGTGATTGGCTCATACTACTGTACTGTGACTGGCTTGTTCTCATTGCCTCGACAACGTGTCCTTGTAACTGTCAGAAAACCTTGTTGTGAAATGGTTTATTTTAACTGTTAACCAAGATCTTTCCTAAAACTACCCAAGTAGTTTTTGTTGCTAAAGCTACCCAAACTGTGGCTGAAAACTGAAAATAATGTCTAAAAAAACAATAAGAAAATAAATAATAAATAGTTTAAATAGTGACATTGAGTGCCACTATTCTGAATTAAGCGCACATTCACAAGATTTTCACAAATCTAAGGTTCCCTTCTAGACATGACCTTTGGAACCTCGGACAACTTTGTTCTTTCCTGTTTCCTGAACTTGGATATGCTGTGCTGGACAACTGTATGTTGAAAAGAAAAACAAATTTCAAAAGATGTTTAAAAGTTATATCTTGAGTTAGCAAATGTTTAAAATCATCAATCATTCTCTAGCTAGGTACACCTGATAGCTAATGATAGCAAAACACTAGCTAACTAGTCAGCCAGTCTAAAATCAACTGTTACAATACTGTTTTGCTAACTTTAGTTAACAAAACACCAGCTAACTAGCAAGCTAATGTTAGCAAAACACTAGCTAGCGAGCTACCTAATGGCTGATGTTGACCAGTTAGGTAGCATTTTGCTAGCATTAGCTATCTATGTGAATTTATGTTGCTTTTACAGGTACCCCAGCAGTGTTCTTAAACCATCTTCAAAATGTTCTCTTCAACATAGACAAGCATAGCACACAGCATATCTAAGTACAGGAAACAGGACAGGAGAAAGTAATAAGCTTGCTCAACTCTCTTTGGAGCATAGAACAAAAGGGGGCAGGGCTTAGGACAGATCAATTGTCAAACATTCTCAAGCTCCACCTTCTCTCATATGAGGATTTGCTGTTTTTCTCTGATTTATATAATTTATATAATCTTTCTGTTTTTGTTGGTTGGACACAACAAGCAATCTGAAGACATTAACCAGGGCTCTGGGAAAATGTCACAGACATTTTGCACCATTTTCAGAATCTTTTAGATAAATTGTTCAAGCAATTAGAAAAAAAAAAAGAAAAAAGAAAGCACAAACGCAAGCACTTTACCGTCAGGATGAGGTGTCCTAATTTAGAGAGGTCCTTTCTTTTGAATTTAGAGTAGCTCATCCCCAGTTTGCCTGTGTCTGCATTCAGCCTTTCATTTGCAGTGACATTGGGAGAAAGACAAAAGGAACAAAGACCAAGTAGATGAATCAATATAAATGAATGAAAAGACATCACAAACAAATTTTGAGTCCTTGAGCAGCAGGTCACCTGGGGAGCCGGTGTCTGGGACAGGGGATGATGTGAAAAAGCTGAGGCAGTGAGTAGACAAAGTTAACCACTTGAGGAATGAAGAAGAGCAGCATTGTTTTGCTGAAGTGTCCCAGGATGCCGACTACTGCAAATGTCATCCCAGCAAAGTAGCAGAAAGTGTCTCCCACAAACACAGATGAGGGGTACCTATGATAAAGTAGGTGGCAAGTTTAAAGAATATGGGGGCACCAGCACATAATATACGCATCTTCATTTTTCATAAAACTGCTTCAGGTAATAAGTTTAACTTACCAGTTGTGGTAAAAAAGTGCTAAAGTGGTAAAGAAGAATGGTATCATGAAGTAGAGGGAGAAAACATGGTCATCACGGTAATCTCCTGAAACAAAACGTCAGACAAATAATTTTGCATGCTATGTTTTTTCCTGCAACAAAAAGACTGTAAAATGTCCACATTTATTAAACCGTCTCATACTAAAGTCTGAAAAGGGTGATGTGATAATTCTACTCTTATTTTCAACACATTTTCATTTATTTCAGGCATTTCAAAGTAAAATTCACTCATCCATATCCAATACAGTCATGACTTGCAGTGCGGAAGGTGTGATTTGTAATGCTGATGGTGAGAAAAGAAAAAAAAGTACACACCACTGAGCTCCAGCAGGTTGAAAATGATGATGGAGCCAGAGATAAACAGGGCTTGGCCTGATTCAATGCCGTTGATGCCTGCCAGAATGTTGATGGCATTTGTGCAGAACACTGCGAGCATTCCCATGTAGACGTAGTAGAGAATACCTGCAGAAGATCGGTATTAAATTAACATAATTTACAGAATCACTAAACTTGAATGAAACTGCATTTCCCAATGTGTTTCCCCCATGTATGTCCATCAGCATAATGAACATAAAAGCATATTTTTCATAATTAAAAACAACTACGTTATGTTTTTGAGTACTACTGAACAGTTGATCAAAATATGATCCAAACAGGGAACATGCTTGTTTTGTAGAGACCCCAGCAAACATCACATCATTTTAATAAAATTTTCAATGAAAAAAACAAAAAAACAAAAAACATTTCAACTAAAATCATGATTCATACCACAATGTCTGTCAAAATAATCTCAATATATTTTTTTTCCTATCATTCAGCCCTACATTTGATGAAGAATCATATTTTAACTGCCCTTATTTTCTGTGGCTTCCCACTGAAAATGACAGAGACTGCAGTACAAGATCAAACTGGAGGGATTATATTTCCCAGCTGGCTTATGAAAATCTTGGGATCCCTCTCTAGGATCCCAAGAGGAGCTGGAGGGCGCTGCAAACAACTCACCTAAATCCAGGTGCAGTCCGAGCAGGGCTCTGAAGGGCTTGGGCACTACGATAACCGTGTTGCCAAAGTTGGTGAAATAGACCATAAGCAGCGGCAGGGAAGCCATGGTGGGGAGCAGGAGCTTGTGTCTCCACCGAAGGTTCAACACGTCATCGGCGAAGCCCAGGAAGATCATGCAACAGATGGCCAGAAGTGCCCCGATCAGCTGAACAAACTGACCAAAAAAACAACAAGAACATAGAGAGTTAGGCCTCGGACAGGTTTACTATACATCAGGTGTGTAAGAAAATATTGATACATTTGTTTACTGCATTATCATATTTTGTGACACTATACTGAGTCTCAAAACACTCAATTGTGATATTGTGATACATTCAGAAATTTGTGTCAGAGTTCATTTTGCGTTCTGTTTAAACCCCCAATCTCTAGATAGCATTGTGTTTATTAGTGGTGTAACAGAATTTAGGTTCAGCACCGCATGTGATCTGTGGACTAAATGTATCCATCACAGTGTGAAATACAGTTGTACTGCCACGGTTACTTTTTAGTGCAATAATTCCCTAAAATCCTGATGAAGAGTTGCCCTGAAAAGAAAGACGACACAGATGTGTGTTGATACTGTGGGGCATGGAATCCTAAAAGAACAAAAAGGAAGAGCAACTAACTTCATAGATGTCGCTTGCGCCTCCATTTGGTGAACTCAGTGTTGACTGGCTATTAGTCCTGGCATCTAACCAATCACATGGTGCTGTGGGCAGGACATTGAGCAAGACCACAGAGTGCAGTGTTATTACAATGCATAGTGGATCATTATCTATTATATGTATTATAGTATGGAGTATAGTATTAGTAGTATATTTTATAGTATTATTATGTTGTATATTATTATTATTAATATTGTTGTTATTTTTATTGTTGCCATCATATTTTAATAATTATTACCATTACTATGGTGGTGACTACAGACAAAGGGAGGCTGCTACATCAGAGCCAAATGAATTTAACTTAACCCTAACCCTTTTTTTCTTCTTTACTGGCCGAAAGATGATCCAATCCAAAACATTACATGATCTGAACTGTAAGTTTTGGGATCTGTTGCACCCCTAGTTGTAATCTGTCTGTTGTATGCATATGGTGGTGCCTTCTTTATACCATGACAGTTTTCCTGAAATTAGGTAGAGTCAGTGATACTTTGTCTGAGCTGTTCCCAAACGCAGCAGTATGACAAATGCCACAGTTTTGGGTTGATGAAATGCACATAGCACAGCAAAACAATAAGAGATGATAAGGTAACACAGGCAGAGGGCAGTGTCTCTGCAGATACAGTACAGCCATCAACACACATGATGGGTCACATGATTGGAGGAGATTATGTTTATGTGAGTCTATACAAGAATCACCTTGCTTTACAGTATCACAATATATTGCAATATAGTGAATTGTAACCCCTGTATCATGATATGTTTTGTATCGCTGGATTTGTGCCAATACATCAGTGGACCCACCTCATCATGTGGGAAGCCCATGCACTGATCTCCCATAAAGCAGCTGAGGAAAGGCACTGGGATGAAGCAGAAGAGGATGATGAGGAAGACCGTCCCACTGATGACTCCCTGGGACTCTGGGCTGCACAGAGGGGTGACCAGGAAGAGAAACAAAGCGAGAATTAGTGCAAGAAAAAAGCAATATTGACTTCCAAACTACACACACGTCACCTGAAACACAAACTACAGGATGCAATAACAGTATAGATAATAAAGTCACTCACACTTCCTTTTTGTTTGTCTTGTTTAGGTCCATTCCGTACAGTCTGGCTGAGATGAAATGGTCTTTGAAAGCCGGAATGAGTTTAAGTGTAGCCATGCAGCCCAGTGCAGACATCAAACAGTTGATCACCAACGGCAGGACAGGAACTGGTGACATGTTTTCAGGCATGTTGGTGTCCAGTCTGTCTATGTCTGACAGATCAATTCACGTTACTACAGCTAATCTGAGGTTTCCCCTTCAGGAGGCGATCGATGGACGAGCTTTGGCTGTCTTCTTCTTCTTCAATGAGGTACAAACATGTCATATCGCCATTTTAGAACCAAAGACATCCCGGTGTCAAAGAAGAAGAAGTCCACAGGTCACCATTGTAATGCATATTATGTTACATTACGGGTTATTGATGCTGTTATCTGTTCACTGCCTGGTTGTCTCCTAACTCCACGTCTGATATCAGTTCAAACGTTCAATACCCAGTGTTAGGAGATGGTGGGACTTCCGGTCAAACTATTCAAATAAAATATTATTAAACACGTCCGCAATGTTTGTTTGTATTAGCGGTAACACTGGTTACATTAAAAGACGCACCGTTTGTTGTATTAAGAAAAAAACATTATATTAGCTCTGTTTTCAATAGTGTTCATGCTGTAAACCGCTGTTGCTCACTTGAGACACCTCTTAACAATAATTTAGCTTTATAACTTCCTGCCATTGCTTCCAATACGGTGTTGACACGGAAGTAACATCTTCTTCTGTGGTTGACATGTCACTGATTTAACAGCTTCTGCCATCTGTTGTCAAAACTAATTTTTAGAGTCTGCTCTTTCTTTCTTTCATTGTTTAATAAGGACTGGACTTGAAAAAACTTCATAATTACAAGCAATTTTTAAAAAATTCCCCACATCTCTCAAGCAAAAAGAACTAATTTAAAACATTTTAATGGAGTGTACCCATCTAATGCAGAAGTTTCCAAGCTGGAGGGCGGCCTCCCCTTGGATGGAGCGTGGAGCAGGGAAGACCAGGGGAAAAATATAGCAGTAAGAAAAAGTTGAATGAATATGATCCATGTAGGGGGAAATAAACAAACAAGAGTTTGCTAAATTATATCCTCTTTACCTTTATTTAATTAAAATCCAACATTTGAATATTTTTTTTATGGTTCCATCCCCAATTATTGTTGATGATTGATAAAAATTGTGGGGTAGGGGGGCTGGAATACTTTTTTGGCCTCTGAAAGGGGGGCATGTCAGTTTGGGTAGCACTGATCTAGCGAATTATTAAGACAGTGATTTGGAATTGAAACCAATAATGAACAGCTGCAATGATGACTTTCTGGTTAGTAACATTATTATTCTTG
>JAJHUR010078325.1:0-15113 GCA_027495735.1 Lutjanus campechanus | reverse complement strand
ATCTTTTGAGAGGAAATTTGATGTCACACATTTAAAAACTATTTTCCCTTGTTAGTTTCCCTTGTTTTACTGGCAGCTGGAAATAACATAATCTCACATGATTACAGGCCCAGGTAGTCGCCGATAGAACACCTGCAGACCCTGATGTGTTTTATTTCAGACTGACAGGCTGTTTACATTTACATGAACATTTACTGGCTCCAAACTAACTAACATGATGTCAGAGAAGCAGCACAAGCCGTTACATCAGCCTCCAGCCTCAGAGGACAGAAGAGTTGAGTGGACAGAAAGTTTATTTTTGATGACAACTCTTAACTCTGCCTGACTGCTTTCTTAACGAGTGCCTGTCGGTATCAGTTCAAGCTAAATGATAGATAAATACCAGCTGTTGTGACCCAACTTTAATCTGGAAAGGTTTGCTGTGTTTTTGTTGTTTTAGTGTTCACTTGGTAACTTATCCTGTTGAATGTGGTGCTACTATGTTGCTAATATGGCTATTCCTAGAGGCTTGGGTGCTGTTAGACTGATAATGTAATATTGGGCGACAGATAAGAGAAACTGTGAACTTTGCATCACTTTCGAAGCAACTAAATAATGAGAGTAGGTGATCAGATGCTGTAAATGTTTTTTCGCGTTGCTTTTTGTGGAAGTCTACACTACAGTGTGAGCTGCTGAGCTTTGTTTATGTATGGAAGCCTGTGTGGCCACTGCCGTTTGCATAATGCGTGTGTGTTTTGCTGCTGTGGTTGTGCCTGCATGGCGGGGGTGTCCGATCTTTGAATAATTGTCGAATAGTGCACAGTGAATATCGAATAGTATTTTGGTTTGAAATGCCCATCCCTCGTGGACAGGTTAAGAAAGAGTGACATTACCATTACACAGCTCTCTCAAGACAATTAGTTCACATTGCTTTTCTGTAGTTATTTACTTTTATATGAAAGACTACTGGTGACAACCTACATGTCTGATTTTGAAAGGAGAATGACGACGACAAATTCCATGAACAGTGACATCATTTGCTTATCCTAATGTCTGCAGTGGGAAGCCAGTGAGGGATCACATCATTGACACTGCACTTGTGGTTCCCGTCAGTTGGTCTGGCCATCCACACAAACGGCGACAGGATCTGCAGGGCTAGCATTAACGTCAGCACATATTACACTGTCCAGCTAACGCTACTTTCTGACAGCTGAAAATAATCACCTTGAGGCATTATGTTTAACAGTGGAAGCACATGGTTGTCGACACCCTCCCTGGGCCAACAGCGGGTGTTGGCAGCGACAGGGAATGCAGTGTTTGAGGAAACTGGCCATACCAAATTAGAGAGGTAAAAAAAAAAAAAAAATACAATTTTTCTCCACTGTGCATCCGGACAGCCTGAGATAAATGGGCTAATAGTCTGCCAGGCCACAGCCAGGTGTGACACCTGCTGCCACACTGGCATACACAACCACAGAAACAGCAGTGCCAACCCAGCTATTCGCCAGCATATTGATGGGGCCAAAATCAGCAATGGTATCATCTGCAGTAGCTGGTGCAGTTTGGCTAGCTGGGGCACTCACTTGTATAATATTTTTATCAGACTGAAAGGTTGTTAACAAGTCTTATAGGATCCTGGGTGCAATTCTGACACAGTCTAAGTGTTATTAACAATTGGATGGTATTGACCTTTGTTGCAATGACGGCACTGATGTGTACTGATTCATGCAAGCTGCATTAATTTCATGTCCCTTATCTTTAAGCAAAAGCTCATAAACTCCACAGTTTGATCCCTTTGGTAAAATAGGAATGTGTCTTATGTTTCTCAAAGATAACTGATATACAAATCATTAGAGACAGACTTGTAAACATAGTGTAACTGACTCAGACCTGTGTGCTGGAGGACCCTTTCAAAATGCAGTGTGTACTATCATCTATGATATTGTTCCAAACTTTTAACTCTGAGAAGCATTTCCCAAATGTAACACATCATGCTGTTTTATAGTCTTCATTTTCAAAGCAGGGAAAAGACAGTCCACTATTTGCAACAAAGATAAAAGCAACACTAATGAGAACTTCTGCTTTTTTTTTTTTTTTATCTGTATCCCTCATGGAAATATAAGCTATGGTTCACTGTTGAATTGTATACCTGTGTTATCTGTAAATACCTTATTTTCAGTCTCAAAAGCTAAATTTAAACAAACAGGTAACTCAACAAAAACAGTCACAATAAACGAGGCAAAGTTAAATTCTCATTTTAAATGACAAGCAGTCTAGACCATCAGGCTTCAGAGAATGAGTGAGACCATTTGACAGGGCACGTCGAACTCTCATTTTCACAAGAATGAAAACTGAATGTGTCTTCTAATCTCTATACTCATTCACCTCACAGTCAGTCTCAAGAATGCTAATATTAAGATACACACACATTATGTATATTGTTGTCATATGTGCTGATATACAACAGACGCACAAACAACTTGTATGCTTGGAGATAATATGACGACTCATGCATTAAAGGGGTTAGGATTATTTCAAGTGGGGTTGCATGAGGTGCTTATTGATAATCAGTGTATTAGCTACAGTAAATGCTGGTCGGCACAACCTCAGTTATGAACATCAGAAAGGAGTACCACCATAGAAGCTAAACAATGAACTGCTGTGGACAGGGTCAGCAGCAAAACATATTTTAACCATTTAAAAAAAAGTCCACATAAAAACATATCAATATGAGTTTAAGTGTATGCGATATATAGAATATTTTCACCACTTTACTTTGCTGTCAAACAGCCTCTTGTGACAGGAAACCACAGTTACATGAACCAAATATCTCTCTCTCCAAACCAACCAAACTCCATAGGCGAAATCAGTAATTCTATCTCGCACCTGCTTGTCTCGATCTGTTAATTTTTGTTTCATTGTGCAACTTCCGTGAATCTGAACTGTCTCTTTAGAATGTTGAAGTCACACAATAACACAAACAAACTAACAGATCGTGGCTCCAGTTGACCAGCAACTCCCGTGCTCTGCGGGGTAAAATGACTGATTTCACCTATGGAGTTTGGTTGGTTTGGATAGACCGATATTTGCCTTTTACAATGGCAGTCTCCAATCAAAAAAGGCTGCCTGACTGCAAAGTAAAGTCAAAACATTAAAAATACAGAGCACACCTCAGATGATATTGATTTTTTCCTCTGTTTCTCCAAACTGGGGGCGTGTTGAGCATCTACTGTAGGTAACACACTGACTATCGATAAGTACCTCATACAACCCCAGTTCAAATTAGCCAAACTATCCAATACTTAATACTAACACCGTAAACTATTTAAAATGCAGTTTACTTTAGTACACTCATCCCTGAACCATATCTGCATTGTTCACACAGTGTTTCATTGAGGTCTAATCAATAGTTGCATGTGTGTCTACATCCCTGTTTGTTTCTCTGTCCCAGGCTCACTTTTGAGAATGCTAATCATATACTGTAGAGCTAGCCTTAATAAGCTGCGTAAGCTCCTAGCAGGTGAGATCTCCGGCCTGTAATGCTGGCCCCACACAAAAATACTCTTCCCACTTAAAGGCCCAGCTTGACCGTTCCACAAGTCATTATCTGGAAGAGTCACACAGATTTTGGCATCGTCCAGCCTGATGGATGGCCCTGGAAATCTTTTTTACAGCGAAATAGTTTAAGACCCAATCTGCTGGAGAACAGCTGCAAAGCAGTCAAACAGCAGTTCAGATAAAAAAAAATAAGTGAATAGAAATGTGAAATGTTTTCTCATCTGTAACAATGCTGTAAATTTACTTTTGGTTCACAAGTGGAGGAACAAGTAAAATAATTTGTAATTCTTTTGTAAAATAAAGAAATACTTCAAAAAGGGAAAACATGTTTTTAAGATAAAGTCTGACATTGACAGTTGGTGGTTAAGGGCCATCAGTGGGATTCCTCAGCCTCCTTTTGACTTCACTTCTAAACGGAGAAATGGGGTTTGTCTGATGATCTGAGGTCATAAGGATGCACAGAACAACTGGAGATAGAACCAAGGACATAGATACTGACTGCTTTAAAGGTGATTATAAAAAGTCAGGATTTTCAATTCTAAAATGATTAAGGTCAGAATTTTCAATTCTAAAATAAACTAGAAGCCAAAGTAGCACTGTAAAACTGTGAGCAATCTGGCCCCTCTTTTTTTAGTCTTATGAAAAGCCTGGCAGCTGCATTCTGGATCAGGCTGCAGGGGATGAAAAGATCAGAATACAAAGACCTACAGCAGTCAATCCAAGATTTAATATCAGAAAAAGTAACTTTTTCTGTGGCAAAAACACCTCATTTGGAGATACCTCTTAATGAATCAATCCTGATGAAAACAAGACTTAACAACCTGTTGGATGTCGTCTTTCATTCACGTCTGACTTTTTCAACTCCAAGTTCCTTGCAGCTAATTTGACATTCTTTGAGTGTTGAGAATCTGACGGATAAAAGAGAATGCAATTAGCGGACCAAAGAAAAGTCTGAGATGTCAAAAATTCCAACTTTTCCTTGTAAATAGACTCTCTTGGTATCATAAGTATGTCAACCCTCAGGATCTTTAGTTGGCAAAGGCGAGCATATTATTGTGAGGAATGTACACAACTTTCACAGACCAAATCAACAGCTCTGCCTCTACAGTCTATTAAATCTATTATTCTCCTGTGTGGCCAGTTTAAGTTGGAACCAATGAGAGGTTAAACAGTTCTGGCTCTAACGAATTATCATTTTGACAGCAGCGTCTAACCTGTTGATATTATCAGTGTCAGCCTTGCAAAATCATTCCTTCTGCTCCACAGAAGTTGTGACTAACAGAAAATATGTATTGGATTTAATCCAACCACTAATCAAACAGTATCTGTACATGAGATACTGGTATAAAGCTGTGCCTTCATTACAGTCAAAAATACATAAATAGCATAATAACAATATTCCACCCAGGGCAACATCAATTCATGCCAGTCTCTGGAATATCTAAGTTCCCTATGTGCAAGAGTGTTAACTCAACTGTTGAGTCTGTTTCTGGTTTATATTGTACTTATTGTTTTATTTTCTCTGGTACATATTCTCTTGTTTACTTATTTTTTTTATATCTGGTGTCTACTGTTTATTTAAGGTGTAGTGTGTAACTTCTGTCACGCCCTAGCGGAATTCTGCGTTATTACAACAATAAAGCCGGCACTTCCATATGACGTATGCCCAAGTGTACACCGTACACAGAGTAACACTCGCTACACACCGTGTACTGCTCGCCGCGGTACACAGAGCAACACTCGCTTCACACCATGTACTGCTCGCCACGGTACACAGAGCAACACACGCTACACACCGTGTACTGCTCGCCGCGGTACACAGAGCAACACTCGCTTCACACCGTGTACTGCTCGCCGCGGTACACAGAGCAACACTCGCTTCACACCATGTACTGCTCGCCACGGTACACAGAGCAACACACGCTACACACAGTGTACTGCTCGCCACGGTACACAGAGTACTGCTTGCCACGGTACACACAGTGTACTGCTCGCCACGGTACACAGAGTACTGCTTGCCACGGTACACAGAGTAACACTCGCTTCACACCGTGTACTGCTCACCACCATCTCTCGCGACACAATGTGGCGAACACCAGGCTGCTAACATTACATTATGTTCAGAGCAACATTTCCAAGAAAATAATAAAGTACTAGGTCCAGTCACTTACTTATCCAACAGCAGCAAGGCAACATCCGTGTCTGCCCTCAGCCCTATTTCTTCCTTCAGGGCTATCCACCGAGGAAAAGCGACGCCAATACCCGTGTTTGCCTTCTCCATTGGTCACTTTCCTTCTTTGCTAATAGTCCTTCAGCCGAACGTCCAGGCTTTTTCTTTGTGGTAGGATCCACTTCTGAACCGTGTCTCGGCCACTTCTTTGGGCTCTCCGCCATGTTGCTTTCTCTCTTTCTACCTGCGCTCTTGCCTCTTGCTATGAGACTCTATGCTCGTCCTCCCCCTCCCTTTTTGTTGTGCGGTAAAACGCGTCAGTTCCTGTGCGCCAGCGCGGGAATGTCGCCGGTCGACAAGATATTGGAAAATACCGCGGGATGTTAGAGGAGCCGACCGGCTTAATCAGCATTGTGTCATCTCCTCTAGTAATGGCTTGGGTGAAACGGACATTTACGGACATGTAGAAGTTACGCACTGTAGCTTTAATATCTTGCTTTTTATTGATGTTTCAGTTACTGTGGAATGCCTTCATGCTGCTGACTGCAAACTTCTCTGTTGTGGGATTATTAAGGACTATTTTATCCTCTTTAGGTGATTATTGTTTTTATTATCATAATGAATTATTAGTTCAGTTACTGATAATATTGCATTTTATGAAACAATGCCGCATGTGCAGTAGAGTTGCAACAACTAGTCAATGAATCATTACTTATGGTTCCTTTGATAGGCACAGCTACAGTATACACAAACAAGCTAAAACAGATATCTGGTGCAAGTTATCATTGTGTTAATTTGTGTAAATTTGTGCTAATTTGCAAAAAGCTTCCCTAGAAGGACTTTTAAGAAAATAGGACATCAGGGTAGTGATGTAAGAAGACAGTAACCTGAGGAAAGCAAAAGATCATGAAACTAAGAGAAAAATTAGTACAGCAAAGACATTACATTGAAAAACTAGACATGTCTGTTGCTGAATCAACCAGGGATCTAGGGATCAGGTTATAAGTTCCAAGAGTTTGCTCCTTTCACAGAGCAAAAAATGTTTTACAGAATGGAACTTTAATAGTGCCACTGGAAGCTGGAACCTGGTGAATCTGTTTTGTGGTTTCTCTCTTTACAGAGAGGGTGAGGAGCAAGGCCATTTAAACATTTGAAGATTGATGAAGTCTACAAAACTTAAAATCTAGTGTTTACTTAAAATTTGGCAGTGATGGCATTTTCTTTGTTTTTTGTCCAAGATTGTCAAGGCCCGATTGTAAAGACATTCACATTACTGGTTGGCCTGGGACCAAGGAGTTAAACCATATGACAGATGTAAGAACACAGCTGACTTAGAAACACCAAGGTGCAGTCAGTTTGCTATAACTGTATATAGTTGTCAACTATTAAATTAATCACCAACTATTTTGATAATTAATTAAGTGTTTTGAGTCATTTTTAAAGATTTAATGTCCAAATGCTTTGATTCCAGCTGCTCAAATGTGAATATGTCTATGACAGAACACTGAACACCTCTGGGTTGTGGACAAAACAAGACATTTGAGGACACCTTTCTGGACTTTAGAAAACATTTTTCACCATTTTCTAACATTTAATGGACCAAACGGTTGATTGATTAATCTGGAAAATTATCAACAGATTAATCAATAATGAAAATAATCATAACTTGCAGCTATAATGGACAGTATTATTGGCAATCCCCACAAATAGAAAGAAAATAAGCAGCTGCAGAACCACTACACTACCGGCTAAAGGCAGGCAGTGCTGTGCTCATAATGTTCCGATTTCGTCACTGCGTTGGAAAGGTGTTATTTCGTTCTACGCATAACATTCATTTGATTTGTCGAGGTAGAAGGGATCTATATTAATCGACAACTGCCTATATGCAACATGAGGCCTTCAGAAAGACCACAGAGGTGATTCACCACCTCCCCGACACAGTGTTCTATACATTATAAGATTCACAAGGGTAGTATTTGTTGCAGGGCTGCTGTATTGGATTGCACTATTTTGTGCTGAATGCTCCAGTTCTGTCCACCCCCTGTATGTCTACCTCCAGTGACATTCCCAACAATGTGAAAGTGCTAGCAAATCATTTCTTTACAGGGCAAAATAAAAAATAACAACTGATTGTGTATTGATTGCTGCCAACTGAAACAATTAGAGGAAGGCATCTTGTCGCCGATCTCGCTGCAATGTGCTTGGAACTCATTGTGACTCGTAGAGATAACGGGGACCCTTTTTGAGGGTTTTCAAAGGATCTTATAAATGTGAAAGGATGATGAGGTCAGTGGGCTTTTTGCACCCCAGGCCCTTATTAAAAGTATGAATGGTGTTAGGCATGCATTGAAGCACGTCTTAACAGAGGAAACTGTCAAAAGTTTTCCACATCACATCGGCACACAAAGGCAGCCTCGGTCTGGAGAAGTAATTATTTGCACCGTTCAGCCACATATCTGAAGCCTCGACAAAGAGCGGCCTGAGTGATGCTTAAACCTGGTGTCTCGGAGAGATCAACGTCATTTGGCTCAAATAAACCTCACCTCGATAATAAAAAGAAGTTTTTGTCATATTGTCAGCTGTCACTGTAGGTCAATGAGGAAAGACATATTGCTTACTAAGGGACAAAAGCTCTGTAATATTGCAAATATCAGGGGGGCACACTGAGGAATAGAGGCCAGTAATAGAATTTCAGTCTTCTATTGGCTAGAGATACATCACAAATCGACTCGTTCATAGTTTCTATCCTTTTTCCTCTAGTTTATTTTCATCTATTGTGTGAGAGCCTTGGTTCAATATCTAATTATGTTACCAAAACTGATAAAAAATAGGAGTCCGGGGCTGGAAGATGGGACTCCGTGTTGAGGGGTGAAAAAGGGATAGGCTGATTACTGACACTTGAGAAAAAATACATGTATGTTTTCCCATTATTCTGCATAAAAAGCACTCACGTATGGACAAATCATAGGAGGCTATTCTAATGATAGATCCCACATCACATTAACCTGAGACCAGACTGGCCGCCACGTACATGCTCACTCTCTCTCTCTAAGTCGTCCTCAGACGAGCCTTCCATCGTTGCTTCCAGTCATCCCGATTCTCCATACATCTGGCCAGTTCGTTGGTGCTCTGGGCTCCTGCATCCCTCTTGAGAATGTCGACAACGGATACACAATCTTTCTACAATTACCATGGGGTTGGGCATTTGGACGAATATACTGTATCAATTAGCAGATTCCATCACCGGTTGTTTTTCTCATTTTATTTAGCCAATTTAATGGTCTGCAAAGTGACAGGTGCTGCTTGGTTATGTGACTTACAACTTTGTTTGCCTCTGATTTTTTATTTGTTTTACCACGAGCTTACACAATGATATAATCATAACATCGGGCCAAAAAGGGTCTATTGCATCTGGAGCTGCAATGATTAGTCGATCAGTCGACTGGAAGGAAAATTTGTTGCCAACTATTTATTTGCTGGTTCAAGCTTCTTAAATGACAAGTCATGTGTTGATCCAATACTGGCCTCGGGGCTTAGCTGAGCAACATGCCATAAGGAGAGTAATGTCACAAGTAACACAGATGAAATTGATTTTAATTGTAAATGTTTGAGTGGTGCTGACCAATCAAAAATGGCCATAAAATTCTCAGTGTGAAAAAGTGTAAATGAAATGAAGCAGCAGTATTTCATAACTGAGTCATGTTTTGGGCTGTGTTTCTTACTTTAGGGGAGAAGAATATTTGTTTGACGGTTTGAGCACAATGTTTTTTAGATGGCCAGGATAAATAAAGTTTATCCATTAACAGGTATTAAAAGGATAGTTCACCCTAAAATGTGCCGTTCATTTGTGCATGTCATTCACGCGCAAGTGAACAGGGGTTTTATGTTTTTTTTGGGGGGGGGGTTATTTTTTTCTGTTTGAAAACTGGTCATCATTCAATTAAACTGTTTAAGAGATTCTGCGGTGCTGTTTTCCTGTGAAACTCGATCTTCAATCAGCATGAGGGTGGGTATCAAACTGAATTTTCATTATTGGGTGAACTATCCCTTTAATACATTAAAGGTAGACAGCTTAGTTTTTTTAAGAGAGAGGAAAATGGTATGGCATTGGTATTGGTATCAGCAGATACTCAAGGTTGTAGTATCGATATTGGTATCGGACATGAAAAAGTGGTATTATACTGTATACTAGAGATTATACTGAGCTATCACTAACAGGCAGAAACCTCAAACAGACCAACACTCTATAGTGGGCAGCCATTCACTGAGTGTGAGGATTTGATGCTTTTCTTTATCATTCATGTTAAGATTTTTTGATTTCTAGACTGTCAGTTGAACAAAAGAAGTCATTTGTAGATGTCAGTTTGAGCTCTGGGAAATTATGATGAGCATTTGTCACATTTGTTTAATATTTTATAGTCTAGAAGATTAATCAATTAATCATTAAAATAATCAGCAGATTAATCAGTGATGGGAATCATTAATCGCAGTCCTAATTGTGAATGCATTTTAAGAGCAAAATCTTCTAAGGGGTCTTTTTTTGTACACTGTAGACAACTTTGAAATTGACACTGTTTATCATACTGTAAAGCCTTCAAAGTGAATTAGTGTTTTAATTTGGTGAGTAGTGTGCTATGCCCACTGTTTATGGTTCCATGTCAAAGAAAATGGCAGGGTGCTAATGGTAGGCCACGCTCCCAGAGTAAGCACTCCAACAACTCAGACACAAATGGACATGTATTAATGTCAATTAGTACAACAGTCAAATCAGCTGTTAACCTGCTTTTTTTAAGAAGTGAGGCACAGATAAGAGGGTGCTCTTCATCAAGCAAATCATTTAACCATTATTTCAATGCCATCAAAAAAAAGAGGCAATTCTAAAATTATGTTAACATCTACAACTATTGCAATGAGGCCTGCAAAGCAGCTTTACGATGTTTTCATGCATTCTGCAGCATTAGCTGTTTACACTGACAGGAAAGGTTAATGAATATAGCCTCAGTCATGTTGAGGACCTACACTTTCACTTTGCCACATAAAATGTATGTTTGGGAAAGTTAACCAGTGGTTTTGAACATTCAACACTTCACACTTGAGTCTCAAAGTATTAACAGCAAGCTGTAGAAACTAAGGGACTTGGGGAGCACCATAACACAACATTTTTTAAGTAAATCATCCTCATCACCTCGCCATGTTGTATATTTAATCAAGAAATACTGGTGCAGTTTTACATGTTGGAGTCATTGCATTAACAAACATAACAACAGGACTTTCTGATGATAAATAAAATGCCATATTCACATACACAACAGGGCAGGGTAATAATCTATGGAGGAAATACTGTAGAACACATTTATTAATGCTTTACACAGACTTTGAATGTTGTGAGTTTGTCTCACCACAGAAAAATGTGTTATTAACCACCCACACAAATTGGAATGGTAAAAAAAAAAACCCACCAAGTTTATAAAATTAGGTTTCAAAAATCAAGAATCTGGGGGAAGGCTGGGGTTATTGTTGTTATTTTCTAACATGCTTAGAAAGAAATGTCTGAATTTCCTTCACACATACTTTAAACTTAAGAAACATAAATACTGTTATTGAACCAAGTTTCGATTGTGGCAAAGAAGCAAGCATATCAGAATTTATTGAGTGTTTTCTTTTCAAACGGTGAAGCAGCTAGAGGAGTTGTTGTGGTTTGAGTTGTCTGAAGGCTACTTGAGCTTTTCAGTTTAGCCTTGATAAAGGTTATATGATTAAGACTATCAAAAGTGGGAATTCAGTGATCAGCATGAAAAAATCATTTAATTTCATTCCTTGACCCTTATGAACTTTACTATGTGGCAGGCAACAACACAACAATGGTGTTAAAAATTCAATTTCTGTTCGAAGCAAAGGGATTTAAAAGTAATTTTATTTTCAAGCCTTTTGGCTCATTGGATTGTGACAGCATTACTGAGTTGCTAGATTTACTAGCCCAACACGATATTTAATTTGCCCCAGCCAAGAAGGCATTCCTTATTGTGGAGCAGTGCCACCCCCCTCGGAAAAACACACCCTACATGCACACTACAAACAAAAAAACAAATCCCAGTCATTTGAATGTTAGCCAAACCACCCTGAAATTTTTTGAGTCTCAATTCTCCAAATACACGATTCAATCCGACTTTCTATTTTAAGGTAACTATTCAATTTCGACTCAATTTTTGAATCTAAACTTTTTTTTTGCACTGCTGGCTATGCGATTGTTAAACTATTGAGTTTTGATTTGTAAAGATCAACAGGTCATTGATTTTATGCCCTGACAACTATCATTTACATTTTCAAATTCTTCTTTAAAAAGATAGCTGTCTTTGTCCAAGAAGTAATGTAGAAGTCATCTTTGAAGTGTTTTTCTTTCCGTCGGAGAGAAAAGACATACTGGGAGAAATGTCAATTCTACCTTTGATTTTGATAACTGAAACTGAAAGCTCACTTCCATCATTTTTCGATTTATATTAAAATTGTGACACTCTTAATAAAAACACACCAAAACAGGTCTAGCTTGTGATCAAAGTAGGAATTAAATTACCACTCAATCTTAACATTTTGATGTCTTGGCCCCTCCCAGACTTTCAACTAGGCAGCTGAATGTCATCTGAAGCCTCCATGTCCATAGGGGATCATGAGGGTGCTGATGTGGGTACACATCATCCCAGCAGCACCTATGATCTGCATTCAAACCAGTCACACAACCAGGATGTAAAAAAAAATAACTTTTTTGACCATTGGCCAAATGGCAAGTGAATGTTCAAATTTTACCAGACACATAATAGATTATCAGCAAATATACCACTGGCATATTTTGCCAGCATTTGGCAAGAGGCTGGTGCTAATTTTGTCCCCTGGATACAGCTTAAGTACAATTTAAGTTTCAAAATCCTACTTTAAACAACCTGTAAGGCAACTGAAAATGTATTTTGATTTCATGGCAAGAATTGTCAACTTGCTACATGTCTTAGCCGTGCTGTGGTTGTGGTGAATAGAATAAAGCCTAATCTATCCTCAACATGTAATTTCAGGTATGAATAGTCATGGAACATTTCCATACAGGGTCCCTATGTATGAATGCCAAAACTGCTGTCTTACTCAGATATGTGAACCAAGATTTGTTCAGGTTCCATGTGTTTAAAAAAAAAAGGACACGAGACACAGTGAAAGAGAGCTGGTCTGCAAATAAGCTGTTAACTCATCACGAAATGCAACACATCCGCAATGTTCCCTAACCTATTCTTTACACAATACGGCCAGGGTAACACAAACACAGATGTTATAAATTGATCTCAGTGTGATGTTACAGCCTTGAGCTCGAGCTGGAAATACAGGAAATTGACTTGTATCTCTTCATGCTGTATTTGAGAACAAGAGGTTGCTCTGATTCACCTCACTGCATGAGGGAAAAGAGTCGATAAAAGGTGGATAAACTGGCTGGAGGACATTTGCACGAGCTGCGTCGGGCTCTTAATAAAGACCAACACTGGAGCACACCGGTTGTAGCAGCATCTGCATGCATGGCCTTTTCCCTACACTTCACAGTACAGTACTTTCCTAGCAGAGTACTAGTGACTTCAAAGGTAAAAGATAAGTTATTCTCTCTCATGTAAACATATGGTATATCTGCAATGCACCACAGCTCCATCCTGCAACAGTAACAGAATAGACAAAGCTTTATGTCATCTAGAACAGGGGCTTTTTACCAATTAACTAATGAACATTAACAGGCACACTATAAACCTGGGCATACACTGTATGATTTGAGCCTGTATGTGACATGATTTTTCAACTGCGCGACTCATTTTAAAGTCCAGGGTTCCTGCACATTTTCTTAAGTCAAATTCAAGCACTTTTCAAGTATCTCAAAGATCAACATCATTTACCCTGTGAATTTGCCAGCTAAACAAACCTATAGCCAATTTTAGTGAAACGCTAGCCTAGTCATAAAGTCTCCACTGTGGCTTCCACTTTACATGGTTTGAAAGTGCAGACTCTCCCGTGGTGAAAAGCTGAAAATCTATTCTTGCAAACTTTATAGGAGGCTGCATGAGGATTTGGCCCCTTTTTCAACCAAGATTTGTATTTTTCAAACTAACACTCATTGAAAACAGCAACCTCCTGGCATGTTGTTATCTGTTCCATCAGAGGGCACACACTAAAACTTATTTTATTAATTTTATCAAAAATCAAAGTGCTTTTTAACCTTGAAAACAACACAATTAAAAGCTTTGTCGGATAGTGTTTGCGTGTAGTGTGCAGTGCACAGGAGGGAGCGAAAACAAATCAACTACACTTGAACTGCTGTTGTATGATTGGATGACTTTCTGACATGTCAGAAATTTTGGTCAGCCTCTGTCAGGCTCTCAAAGAGTCAAAGCAGAGTCACAGGTCGATTCCACAAGGTTTCTTTTCTCAGCGCACCCGCCTGAAGTGGCAAACAGAGCATCTGAAATTGCCAAGGTCACACAACGCAAAAATAAGGGCAGTAAAACTTAGCTAGCTTAACTCTAATTCTCTCTGAAAAATGGACAAGCCATACTGTCATACATACTATTGCTGGCAAACAAACTTCTAGATTCATTTTCATGGTACTTGAAAACATAAAAAAAACTAAACGCTCCCTGCCCATAGCAGTGTTATCTAAAAATACAGATTATATCATCCAGTCTCTTAGCTTTAAATATAAAACTTCGCTAAATGATTTCAGTGTATGTATCAGTACTTTTTGAACATTTCAGCACATTTTTACATTACCACAATAACAATGGTAACTGATAATTTTGGCCATTATAATTGTGATATTTTCACACTGTTCAATGTCTACACTCTATAATCAATCTATGTAGGTGATTCTGTTGCCTAATGCTAAGCTGTAAAAAATCTTTGACAGGTTGTTAAACTACCATAAAATTGTAAAGCAAAAGGTCAACACAAAATATTTTTATCTTCCATTAGACACTCTTACAAGCTTTCTTTCTTGACATATTTTTTATTTAGTCTTTCAAACTGTAAGGCTTTGGGTGACAATGGATTTCTAAAAGGTTTGACCTTGGATTCACACCTTTGAGTGCAGACGGCTCGGGCTGATCCAAATTGCTCTCTGTTCAAAGTCTGATTGGCATTTCAAAAAACAGTCCATCGATTTGCCCAGGTTATTTCCTCCACTGTGACACACTCCCCAGGCTGTTATCCCAGCAGGAAGCTGACTCGCGGCTCAGTGTAAGAGCAGACAGCGTGAGCTGGCTAAAACCACCATGTTACAGGTAATGGTTGAGCTAAAACAGCAGTGATGGACAGATGCTGACCAAGACATGCAGCTGTGCACAAACACAGAGGCTGAGTTGCACATCTTTAAACTCAACAATCCTGATGA
>JAJHUR010078324.1:0-13393 GCA_027495735.1 Lutjanus campechanus | reverse complement strand
CTGGAGCATCATGGGTAGCTGGTCTTCTTATTACAGGAAGTCACACACACACACGCACACACACACACACACACACACACACACACACACACACACACACACACACACAGTGAGAAAGTCTGCAGTGTTTTGGGTGACAGTGATCAACGTGCAGTTAGAGTCACCCAACCTGCTATTACATCTAATGGGAAATTGGACTAGTGTGTGTGTGTGTGTGTGTGTGTTGCTGTGAAAGTGACAGTATATTTTGCAAAGGTATGAATATTTTATGGAGTGAACTCATTAGACGCTTGGCCTCTCGGGAGCTCGGAGGAGAGTTTGTTTTGTTCCAGATTATTTGCGTGATGAATTATACATCTCTGGGATTCAACAATATGAAAACAACACAGCTACAATTAGACGGGGGGTGGAGGGCTATATTTACACTCCACACATCAAAAAGCTGCCTGGCCCACTTTACTGTCCAGCCCGTGCACGCCTCACTTCCTGTCTGTGAAGGACACTTTATATCTGCCTTTAAATCATGATAATTAACATTATAATAAAAAATAAGTGGAACAACGCTCGTTTAAGAACTATTTTTACAAAGTGCTTCATATTTAATTAAACAAAGTATATTTTCATTTTCAGATAAAGTCTGCTTTAGATGTCTACTGATGCATCCAATCTGTTCAATCCACACAGTCTGACCTCTTTTAAAGGGATAGTTCAACATTTTGAGAATTCGTTCGTTTTGAGAGTGAGATGAGAAGATGAAATTTCAGGGGTTTTTTTGTCTGCTACAGTATCTGTGATGATGTATTAGGGCCATTGTAAGTAAAAATTAAAAAAAATATGAAAATGGGGGAGGGGGTAATATTCCCAAGAAAAATCCAGAACTCAGGCATAATACACGGGAAGTTACAGCAGCAAAGTGGATAGCATGTCTGTGGTGTGATGAGACTGAGCCAACCTTGCAAAGTGTAAATTGTAAAACTTCTGTCTTGAATCTCAGATAATTACTTTTTTTTTTTTTTTGCAAACTGATGTCTTCATACTCTCAGATAATATTCTCATAAATCTGTAAGTTTTGGTCCATACTGATTAATCATTGCAGCTCTTTAATAAACCAATAGGGGGCACTATTACAAAATAAAAAATTATATAAAATTTCTCCTTTTTGGTTTTGATTTTTTTTGAGATAAGAGAAGATAATTCTTTATTAGTCCAACAATGTGGGACTTTGCAGTGTTACAGCAGCAGAGTGGATAGCAAAATGGAAAGAAACATCAATAAAAAATAAGAATGAACAATGAATAAATAACAAGCAACGTTAAAACGAGGAAATATTTTTTTAAAAAGAGCAATTTCAATAAGAGGAAATGTAAAAAATAGTAACAACAGTAAGTGTAAAAAATAGGAATAATATATGTATTACAAACAAGAAACAGACTCACCAGCAGAGTTTCTGCCATCGCACATAGGAAATAAAGGGGGAATTTTGATATTGCACAGTTTGAAATAAAGAAAATGACACCTCAAATACTGATATTATATTACTTCTCAAAGGAGGTCATGTGATAAACAGAGCAGCTATGTATGATGCAGCAGAAAAAACAATCAACTTTTAGTCGAACTTGACTTAAACACTGTAGGCAACACAATGAAGAAGCTCAGTGCACTTTTCAGTAGTTTTCTCGTCTTTATGGTTGACTGTACCTTTAACAGTGTGATGGGCGGGGGGGTTCTGTAACTGTGGGTTCGTCTCCAATCTCCACCGGCTCTATTAGAGAGCTGACAGGGCTGTGAATGGGCTGGAGGCCCCGTGGCCTCGGAGCAATCACCACGGCCATTTCACACCCTGCTGATCCCCTCATCTGCTGCAGAGACGAGAGAGGGGCTCCGAGGGCCCCGGAGGCCCCTGATGAAGTCCTGACCTCACTTTCCAGAACCCACGGGATTAAAAAAATACTCCTCCTGCTCAAAGTGAAGACGGCTGCTCAAGTTAGTCAACGGACAAATTGGAAAGTTTTATTGCAAGATGAGAAATGTGACTTTACGAAAAAAGTGACTCTGAAGTCACTGGACTTCACAGACGGAGTAGAAACTTACAATGGTAACACCTTTAAAAACTGCATGTTTTATGTCATAGAAACACAACAAGAGCAACAGATAGAATAACGAAATGTTACTGATTTTTCTGTCCAATTTTTCTGCCAAATGACATGTATTTTAGTTGTTTTTTGTTTTGTTTTTTACTTTTAACCTAAAACTAGTACATTGACAGATTAAGTTCCTAAATTTGCTTCTTAAAGTTTACCAGCTTGTGACGTTTAATGTAAAAAGCATCCAGCTTTCAGTGTCAACTGGAAATGTTTAGGAGGTGGATCATCTGTTCTTCAGCAGCCACATTTATAGTTCAGAGTTGTTCTGCTGACTTTTTCAGGTTTTCGAAAGCATGAATACTGCAGCACATTTAACAGATGTTTTTGGCTGTACCTTTAAACAATCTTTTGTTGCGTCATCTTTTTAAATGCCAGCATTTAGCCAAATTAAGCTGCTGTCTTTGACCTGTATTTTTGTTCACTTTGTCTGACAATGTCATGATTGTCACATACCTGCAGCAGAGTAGTTTGTTAACGAATGCTAATCAGCATAATATTTATGGGCTTGCATCAAATTTCATACTTGTTTGTTTGTCTGGCAACAGAAACAGAAAAATGTGCAAATGAGGACAACTAATGACTTTGACTTTGAAAGTATTTTTGATCACAGAGATCGGAGGGCAACTGAACAGAGGTTTAACAGCCATCTCCCTCCCTTCTCTTTCCCTCTAACGACAGAAACCAATAAGTAGTGTTGCTAAAACAAATTAAATGCATCATTAAAAATGTATTTTCAGTTAGTTGTCAGTGAATAAAAACATACATAAACATTTCGCAAGTGAATTTCACACTTCAGAGACGTAAATGCTCCATCAAAAATAAACCTAAAACGTACAAACAGTGGCGCGGGGTAAAGATCTGTGAGTGAGACACTCTGGACATGGACCTCCAGTGGCTGAATAAGTATTAAGATCTTCTAATCAAGTAAAAGTTCCAGTACCACTGTGTAAAAATACTCCATTACAGATAAAAGTCCTGCATTCAGAATTCTACTGAAATAAGCACAGAAGCATAATCAGCTAAATGTAAGTTAAGTTTTCCTTTATTGATCCTTTACTGAGGATAAAGTAAAAATACTTATTCTGCAGAATGGCTCATTGCACAATAATGTATGTTATTGGATCATTATTATTATTTATGCATTAATGCATTGATTCTTATACTTTTTCACGTATGGATAACATAAGAACGCGCTACATGCATCATTGTAACTATGTAGCAAGCTACTATTGAAACAAAAATAACAGAAAAACAAAACCCATTTTTAAATTACATTTCAGTGATTTCATGTTATATATATTATCATGCATTTTGTATTATTTTGACAGTATTATATGTTTTTAAATGTTTTTTTCATTTAAAAAATATATTATCTGACATTCCTCCACATACCAATAGAGGGGGCTTGCATATCACCAGTTTTACATGAACCACAGTTTGACAATCTAGGCATTACGTGTTCATCACTTTAATGTTGCAGCTGGTGAAGGTGGAGCTAATATTTTCCTCCAGAATCAAATGTCTTATTTATTAAGCTATAATAATACATGCATTTGCTGATTATATTTTGTATCATTAATCTGAATCTGCAAAAATAACATAACATAAAGTTATCAAATAGATGTACCGATAGCAGAAGTAGCAGAAAATTCAAATACTCAAAGTATAAGTACCTCCAACTTAAACTTTACTTTGGGAACTTCACTAGAATTTGAGATTGTGGGTCTTTTTCTTAAAAACTGTTTATCTGAGCAGCGGAGGGTGCAGCAGAGTTGAGGTTTCTTCATGTTCTGCAGGTTCAGTACGTTAACAGCAGCCTGTACATGTGGATGCAGACTTTAATGAAACTCTGAGGGTCCAGCAGGCCTGCTCGCTGTGTGCAGAAACAGGGAAACCGCAGAGAAATAACACACAATTAGAGCTGTAAATGACAATCTGCTGCCCGACAAAACCCGAAATGAGTTGGCAGGAGAAAAAAAGAAGAAATGCCACATTCAAGGGCCAATGCAGTCCCTCTCATGTAATGATCTCGAATCAGAGGCCACTAAAAGGACAATTTTCCTCCCCAGGCTTTAATGTGTGATGCTCATCAGCCTCTCTGCCTCAAATAGAAACTGATGTGCCGGGTCTCTGCCTGTTTCTGGGGAATGTGAGAATTTCAATTACCATGCCTCAGCGGCAGCCAATCTTAATAACTTCTTTCTTAATTCGTGTTCACGTCGGCGTCGAGGCGTTGCATCCAGGCGTTTCCCCTCACAACGGGCTGGCGAATACAAGACTGGCACCACTTAGCTCCATGAGGACCCCCCCGCCCCTCCCTACTAACCGCCCAGTTCCTGTGGAATAAAGGTCAAGTAATCAGGCATCTGGAAGGACAGCTCATTTGTCATCCCTTGATAAATGCGTCAGCGGCTAATCTGCGGAGCAGGACCCCGCCGCGCCGCCCCGAACAGAAAGGTTAACCGATTCAAAACAGGAAGAGATGGAGGACGATGGCAGAGGGAGCAGCCGCTGTGGGGGGAAAAAGAATAAAACTTCATTTTGATTCAATTGTTTGGTGGCTATTTCTGGACCAGTGGATTGTGGGAAGGCTCCGACAATAACCTCCACCCTGCCGCTAAATGACAGCAGACTGCAGCGAACATTAACTGTGACAAGACATTACCAGCGATGATTCGATACGTTTCACTGCGGGAAAGAAAAGCTGCTCCCCCCAACCCCTCCAACCCCTCCAACCCCTGCACATTCACTTCTTCTCTGCCTCCCAACAGGTCCTCCTCCTCTCGTCTGCTCAAAGTCAACTGGCACTGAAAAAAGTGGTTTCACAGTTTTTTACTGATGAGGAATCCAGCAGAGTTTGATTTAAAAATATATGTATATACAGCAGAAACAAAAAAAACCTCAAAGACTCTCAAGGTTCTTTAAAGTTCAAGTTCTGTGCTGTCGCAGTAAGTGGCTGCTGAGTTATTAACCTTATAACAGTGCTTGTGCAGGCTAGTTTTATAATGAACTGAACACTAACAGCTTGAGCAGACTGAAGTTGCTATTTAATTGCAACGGACACCCTGAATTAGCACTGAACATCATGTTTTCTCTTAAATTTCTTTCACACATGTACTGAAACTTTGCACTTATCTAGAGCTGTATGTGTGAACCAGAGACTGTATTTAGAGCTGGATTACATTAGCAAAGCATCTCAATCGCCCCCTGGTGGCTGGCTGCAGTATACATCGTAAATCCTGGCTCCCCAATGTTAATAGATAGGACACGGGTCAAACTAAAATATGTGTTGAATCATTTTTTTCCTGAAGAGTTTCTGTCATTTTTGGTAGTTCTTATCATGCTGATGTTTGTTCAAGTGATAATTTTTCTGATCAGTTTGGTTCTAATTAGTTATTTGATGGGGTCAATCATCACATTAAACAGGGGTTTAATGTGATGATTGACAACTGAGCTCAGCATTACATCTGTGAAATTCGGACAATGTCCCGACCTGATTCTCAGGACATAGTCTGGAGGTCATATGTGAAAATGGCTTTACGGGTGAGTATACTCAAGTTCACTGAACAGTGATGCACTCGCTTAGCTTGGAGCCCTTCCTAAAACAAGTGATGAAACTCAAGTGGATGGACCACAGGAAATTTGTCCAGATATACCACAAGCAGTGTTGCAGCAGCTTGGATTTCATTCCTCTGCAAGTGAGTAAGTTAAGTTATTTACTCATAACTAACATAATTTTCTTAAGTCAGCCTCGTTTCTATAGTTAGGGAGGCCGTTTACTCACTTGTGACTCCCAACAGCTCCCCATTTTCCTTCTAAACCTCATCCTTTTTGAGGATATCCTTATAAAAAAATTAGTCTCACATCGTCCATGTTGACTGCTGATGGAAGGGAAACAGAAACAGCAAGGACATTAGCGTCGATTTTGACGAATGAAAATCGGTTAGAGGTGAACCAAGTGCATGAAACTTCTCAAAAATAGAGCCAATGGCAGCATTTTTTCAAACAAGCAAAACATAGCTTACACCATGTCCATGTGAAACTGAGCGCAAAACCTGTCAGCTGTGAGCTTAAGATCAGACTGGAGACGTAACCGCTCAAGTAAAGGATGGGTGAGTGCTTGTGCTTTTGTAAAGAAAACACATTTTACACTGTGATATTTGGATGTTTTCCTTACTGGAAATGGCATGGTGGAACATTTGCATGTTAGGAGGCGAGCCCTGACGTAAAAATGGTTAAACCACCTCAAAAGAAAAGGTAACGTCTGCTGGCTTGTTTATGTCTGTACCGTTAGTGACCCAGGTGTTTATTTGCCATTTTCAGTGTGTAGGTTTCAGAGGTCATTTTTGTTTCCTTGGGGACTTTGAAAATGCAGATAGCGGATGCTGCAATGCCACCTGAAACAATCGTCCAGTGGCAAGCTTACACACACCGTGTATATCCAGTGAGTCAGAGTAATCAGTAACGGTCAATTACCTTGATAAGCCAGCTCCCTAATGATCTCCCACCAGCCAGCTGCCACCATATTTAGGTTTTTGTAGTTAGGTGCTATCGTTTAGATATAACCCCTCATTTTAATCTCATCAGTCAACCATTTTACAACACTTACTGTATGTGAGTGACAACAAGAAATAGAGCATCCAACAAAAGCTCAGCTCAGAAATTTCTGAACTAAACGAAACAATTTCAATCAGCAGGTAGGACACATAATTTAAATCTTTACTCACCTGCAGTGATGAAACAAACATCGTGACCATGAATTTGGTGACGCCATCTCATGATGTCATGTCTGAACAAAGCGTGCTCTGAATCTTGAGCCGGTGGCTGTTTGGTTTTCAAACTTTCTAAATTGTTTCCAGAGGAGCTAAGAGTCAGCGAGGGTATTTTTATCTCTAAATTGAATTACCTCGAAGCCCCTCACATCGATGATTTATGAGACGAGATTTGCATCATCAGTGGGCACACAGGGACCTATTTCCTGGAGAAACACCAGTCGTATTATCCCCATAACAATCATCTCCCGGCTCATTTATGATGAAAAAACACAGCAGCATAATTAAATTAGTCGTTATTAAATTTTGATTGGATGGAATTATTTGCTCTTGTCTGTGAAGCTCTGAATTGCCTGGGAAGTTTTTCTCACGCATTCTCACAAGAAGAATGACTCAGTTACACAATGTGACAAATACTCTCACTTCAGCGGTCCACTTAGAAGACTTTTCTAAGGTTTCAATCACATTTCGTGTCTTCGTCAGTAAATGGAACTGGCTCAGGTTGAGCCAAGACAATTAAAAGCTCCAAATGTGGAGCTTGACTTTACATTTTTTGTGACAGATATCGATCCTGAGGTCATGAATCCACTTCTGTGCTTAATTAAAAAAAAACAACTGAAGTCGTTGTTTATCTCAACTATTACTTTGATTGCCATGTGGTTAAGACTCATGTCCTCCTCAGAATGAACTGTAATTACTTTCATGATCCAATAACTCTTTATTTCATGTCATCTTCAGCTCAAAATCTTTATGTCTAATTGTTTGGTTTATGACCAAAGGCAAGCAAAAGTAGTGACATTCCCATCAGCCTAAGCTGCACTGCACTGACAAGTACAGAAAGGTGTGGAAGGCTCCTTCTGTCAAAACATACTGATGTGAACCCAGCTATCGCTTGATGACGATTTAGCCTCCAGTGGCAACGGCCAGCATTTTGTGGCTTCCAGTTCCAGACAGCAGACATCTGGATTACAGATATGTGGACCAAGATTACCTCTTCTGCGCTCTGGTCATTGTTTACTTGAGATGTGAAAATGGAGTTGGAGGCCAGTCTCTATAAACAGACGATAAGACAATAGTCAGCAGGTTCTGAGATTACATTTTGGCCAATGGGTTCTGCCTTATTTGTTCTCAACATGGACTATTTACCTGCAGTCAACCAAAGGCTGCTCAAATGTGATTGGTCACAACTGCTCAGACTACAAAACCAAACCAGACCGCCTCTGATACCAAAATATTGTCTTCATATTCATATACAAAATCTGTAGAGATTAGGGTTAGCCTAAAGCTTAATTTCCAAACTGTTGTTAGCTGTCAAAGTGGTAATAAAGCACAAAAAAGTCAAATCATTACAATAGAAGAAGGGTCAACAATGAAGCAGCTAAAACATCTGAAAGGGGTAAGATGAGTGTTGCACAAAGCAGGAAATTATGCATGCAATTAATAAAAACAAAAGATGTTAGGATCATCAGTGCAAGCAGTTAAAACTTGGTAACGTAATCACATGACAACACAAGGCAGAGGTAAAACTATCAGGAAAATAGTATTAAAAGGACAAGGGACACCATGAGAAAAGATAATGGGAGCTTAAAAATAAAACTCCAGAAACTGAAGAACCAGAACTTTGTCAAATTTCTGAGTGACTTTCTTCAGGGACAAACTAGTCAGGTCTCAGGCAGTAGATGAGGTCGATCATGCTGATATCACCAAATCACAGAGCTGTCTGGAGGGTTTTAATAAGCACTTGCAGTGATGGAAACAGCTGATGAGGCATCAATAGATGGATAAGACAGCGGGGAGTGAGAACTGAAGGTTCAGGAGCTGGACAGAGTTATCAGAATAAGAAAAAATAATCTTATGTGTGAATATAATGAATTTTCTAGCCTTGACATTCTCTTCAGTAAAGATGAAAATTTTATGATTATTACAGTCAGAATGTCCTATCGATCCAAGCACGGTCTTTACCAGATGGTGGCGCCAATGACGGACGCCTAGAAACTCCTCAAGGACCACCATTTTACTGTCTGCCAACTGCCATTAAAGAGGCAGAAGAAGAGATCTCAGTTTTTCTGGTTTAGTGTCTCATTGTTGACAGATAGAAAATGATCTAAAGATGCCAGCTTGTTGATGTATGGACGCAGGAGTTTGTTTGTTTTTGAAATTTCTTTTGTGAGCACAGATCAGTAATTTATGCATTTGATTTAATTAATTCAAGAGCAGCAGAATCGTTAATTCAAGAGCACTAATTACTGATTCGAGAGCACAAATCAAGTCATTTTGGAGCTCAAATTAAGTAGTTTAAGATCAAGAAAACAACTAATTTGACAACATGAGAAAATAATGAGACTTCAATACTAATTCAAGAGCACAAATGAGTTAATTTGGGAGCACAAATTAGATAAGTCAACAGCAAGAAAATGACTAATTGAGTGTTTGTTTTCTCCCAGATATTGCGATGCACTTGGGCACATCTACTGAAACCTCAGGCCCAAAATAATGTGTGCAGTCCAAAAGTCTTGATGTTTTTTCAGTGGTGTTTCTCATGGCTCTCCTTCTGTGCAGCTCTGGGATGCCATGAGCCTGCATTGGCACTGGCCGGCAGAGCCTCTGCAGCCAACAGTGATGGGCACACATTATGCTGCCATCCTCACCTCTGGCTCTTATTTACCAGGTCTGCTCTTTTTCTCAGAGGCCTCCCCACTAATGACCAATTATAGAGGATTCATTTATTAATTCGAGAGCATGAGAAAAACAAGCCTGACTTATTAGCCTGTGCAAATTAGATGGCAGTATCAGTATGCTGGTCCGTCTGTCCGTCCACCACTTCGGTCCAGACTGAAACATCTCAACAACTACTGGATGAATCACCACAAAATTTTGTTCAGACATTCACGTTGTCCTGAGGATGAATCCCAGTGACTTTGATCCCATGACTTTTCCTCTAATGCCACCAGCAGGTTCATATTTTTGTTCATTATAGAAATATCTCAACAGCTATCGGATGCACTGCCAGAACATTTGGTTCAGACGTCCATAGTCTCGCATAGCCAGAATGGAGAAAGGTCTGGCTCCACACATACACATTTTGCTACAGGGGGAAAAAACGTCCTGCCAAGTTTGCATTTCTTTAAAACAATCACAAACATCTTGGGTGACTCTAAGCCCAGGATGCAGCGATGGTACTGCTGCAAAATAGTGTTGACGTGGAACGTGATTTGGTGGAACATTTGCATGTTGGGAGACGAGCTCTGGCATTAAAGGATAACTTCGGTATTTTTCAACCTGGGCCCTATTTCCCCATGTGTATGTGTGTGTATGATTGATAGGTGCACCTCGTTTTAAAATTGGTGCGGTATTGAGGTACGTGGATGCAGCCAGCAGCTGCAAAACGAGTTATAACGGTAGATATCGGGGCAAATTCGTCCGTAAATGTTTGTGCATTAAACGTGCTTTTTTTCGCCACAGTCCAGCTCACATCACCAGTGTAATCTCTGTCAACAGTACACAAAGCGTCTCTCTTACCTTTCACTCTGTGACGACATCTCACATGATCTTTGCTTGTTGAAGAATGTCTTCGTTGCAGCGAGTAGGACAGCTGTTTTCTTGAGGTGTGTTTGGTGAAGTGTTTCAGGATTGGATGTCTTCTCTTTTTGGGCTGGCAGTAGTCATCTTGAGAAAAGTGTGCACTGCAGACCCGATGGTCTGCCAGGCGCAGTGTTTGGACAGGAGCGTTAGCATCCAGTTGTAGCACAATTAGCCACAACTTCAGCATGTTGCTGTCCAACAAAGTCAGCCTGTAAAAGCTGTACGAGGTGTTGCACGACATCCTGTTCTTGCACTTCGATGACGCAAAAACACAAACCATTGTTTTCAATAGTTGCAGTAAAACTTTCAGCTGAACTCCGGGACAGCTAACTCCGCTCTGACCGGCTCTCAGCATGACTCCTGTTTTCTTCCGGCAACAAACAAAGATCCCGCGAGATGTCGTCACACACAGCAGCAGTAAGTGAAGCATACTGTTGACAGAGATTACACTGGCGATCTGATCCGGTCTGTGGTGAAAAAAGCACGTTTAATGCACAAACTTTGACGGACGAATTTGCCCCGATATCTACCGTTATAACTTGTTTCGCAGCTGCTGGCTGCATCCGCGTCCCTCAATACCGCACCAATTTTAAAACGAGTTGCAGCTATCAATCATACACACACATACACATGGGGAAATAGGGCCCAGGTTGAAAAATACCGAAGTTATCCTTTAAAATGATTACATCACAGCAAAAGACAACAACTGTTAGCTTGTTTTTGGTTGTACTTTTAGCGTCCCAGGTGCTTATTTAGCGTTGTGAGCATGCAAGTTGCAACTAGGCAGTTGTTCTCTTGTTTCCTGGGAACTTTGAAAATTTAGACGGTGGATGACACAATGCTGCTTCAAGCAAGCGACCAATGGGCGGACTTACACTCGCAGTGAGAATCTGGTGAGTCAAACTAAGACATGCATGCCCCCCTTTGAATGAACTGTAGAACCTTCACTGATTTTCTGATGTTTCATCTCACACCATCATCAGGTCAAATATTCATTTCATCCAGTACTTTGGTTCATGACCATTGAACATTCCTATTGGTCTCAGCTGTACTTTGTTTTTAGTGATAATTCGCAATAGTTATAGACAACGGGCCCCCGGGCACACACATGTAAACCTCTCTTTGTGCTACTTTTGTGTATCTGTAGTCGTTGCGTGTATCTTTGTAGTGGTTTGTGTAACTTTGTGGTACTTTTGTGTTTCTGTAGTTGTTTTGTGTCTCTTTTAGGTAGTTTGTGTCTCTTCGTGATACTGTTGTGCCTCCTTGTCATTGTTTTATCTCTCTTTGTGGTACTATTGTGTTTCAGTAGTTTTTTTTGTGTATTTTTTGTACTAGTTTTGTGTCCCTCCATTTTTTATGTTGCACTGTGGTGTCTCTGTAGTCATTTAGTCATTTAGTGCATCTCTGTAGTAGTATTTTTGTACCTTTGTGGTACTTTTGTGTCTCTTTGTGATACACAAAACACTACAGCAATGCAAAAGCACCATAAAGAGATATTGTTTCTGTCTCCGTTTTGTGAATCTTTGTAGGAGTTGTGTACTCCTGTCTATTTTTTAATCTTGCATCAGGGTACTTTTGTGTCTGTGTGGTACTGTGGTTAACAGTCAATTAAAAGAGACGCTCTGGCCTGACAGTATCCTGACACCTCAGGCCCCTGGTCACTGTCCAGTAGACCTGTTCAGTAACCAATCTATCTTAGTTTAAACATTAAATTAAGATGGAAACTATCGTGAACATATAGCTGATAATTCTCTTCATCACGTTAGCATAGTCATCATGGGTATTTTAGCATGCTGATAGCGTTTAGTTCAGACCAGTACAGCCTCTGAGCAGCATGTCTGGAGATTTTTATTGTTTTCCCATGACACCCAGCCTCTGTAAATGTTTGAGAGGTTAACTGTGTTTTCAGTGTGTGAACATGGTCTGAGTTCTGTGAATCCCCTCTGACCAGTTTTCATTTTCATTTCCAAACAGACTGAACCCTCCCTGAGCTATTAGTGTGCAGCGCGCTGTTAGTATTTGAAGCAGCACACACTCAAACTTAAAAACTAGCCTTTGAACAGGTGGGAGACTGGAGGTGCTTATTAGTCACCAATTACTTTTAGTATTTTCTGCCCAAGCCCCTGCAGGCTGTGTGGGATCGATCTGTCTGTCCATCCGTGCGGATCCAGACTGCACTCAGCTCTCTGCTGTATTCACTAATGTATGCACCGAAGCTTGTAAAAAAGCCAGAACTTAAGTAACAGCTGAAGTGAAATGGTGGTTTACCCATCTGACAACCCAAACAGCACGATGGGTCCATCACTTTTTCAGCTGAGCGATGTTCAAACCACAGAAGATTCGACTTTTTCAGCAACTTTTTCTCTCCATTAAATAATTGATAACTAAACACTATCCAATCTACAGTATATTATTAATATGTGTGGTCAGGACCGGGGAAACTTCCTCTTTGAAAAAGTTGCATCGTCTAACGAAGATCATCTTTACTCAGACGTCTGTGTGTTGCTTTCTAAAATTTATGATGCTTTTTGGAAACACAAAGTTGGTAAGATAGATTTTGTGTTTATTTTAGCCTTTTGGGAAGCAGAGCCCAGGTCAGTCTCTTCATGTCCATGTCTCTTGACAACAGTGTGGCAGCCTGGATGTGCCAAACCATTGAGAGAGTTTGTCGACAGGATCCAATCAAGATTCAGCCTTTGAATAGAAGAAGGTGGGCGGCGTTACTCTTCTTTTTACCTGAACTGCAGGTAGATCAGTTTGTGTTAAAGCCAAAGTCACCTTCTAACAGAGCTGTCTATCACGCAGCATCTAATCCGATGACTTATCGATCAGCTGATTCATAAACACGGCAGGAAAATATTCAGCTGTAGCACATTTGCATGATGGAATGAACAT
>JAJHUR010078321.1:0-13259 GCA_027495735.1 Lutjanus campechanus | reverse complement strand
ACAGCTCATAACCCTGCTAATGCTCACAGTGAGTCATAAAATGTCAAACCGCAACCTGTTTCACCCAGAGCCACAGAGCAGCTACTGTGTCGTCCGACACAAGAACTAACCGCTCAGATTTTCTCCAAAATATGACGTCAACTCAGCAATTAAAGCTGCTTCAGACTGGATTTTTACCAGACCTCGTTTGACACTTTAGTCACTCTGTTGGTCACATCTCAAATCTGAATACATCTGTCTCTGTCATTACCAGGGTCGGCCTTCAGTCCAAAAGAAGCTGTTCAGTAACTGCCAAAAGCACCAAAAAGAAAAAGAAAAGACAGAGAAAAATTTTTGCCCTCTAGCAGCTACAACAATCAGGCTGTGTTGCGCCAACAAGGATTAGTTTTTAAACCCCTTTTAAAATGGTTTTCTTTTTAAGATGGATTGAACAAAATAAACAAGTTCCTCAAAGTTAAAATTGTTTTAAATTTATTTATTTTATTTTTGGGTAAGCAAGCATCTTCATCACTAAACTTAGATTTACTAAAGAAAGATAGATGTTTGTAGTTATGTGTTGGAGCTCTGCTTAATTTAACATCTGGGTTTACTCATTTTAAACGTAGTGTGATTAGAACTCATCTATAAGCTAACAGAAACACATGAATGAATCCGATTGATCACATATGAGACACGTTTCCACCACAGCAACTTTCCCCAGAGACAAGGAACCTCCAACGTGTGTCCGCTGCAGCGACCAGGGCCTCAGCTTCGTGCTGAGGACAGAATCCTGCGGGGAATGTCTTTCTATTGTGCAAATGATGATGCCTGTCCATTGCTTTAAATGGCATCGTCAATGTTGTATGGTCGCGTACAAATTTGCCTAATATTCACAGATCTTTAGGCTGCAGAGGTAAAACAGAGACAACAACAGGCTGAAGGAACCTTTAGTGGTTCCTGGGACGACTTCATTCCATCTTGAATGCTTCCTGGATGCATTTACACTCATGAACCAAAGCCTACAAGCTACATACTGTTAACCCACACCTTAAAGACAGCAGTTGATGTTTCATAAGGGTGGAATGAACCAACGAGCTTGAAAATTCACGAGGCGTGACAATAAAACAAACACCTGCAGCTGCATCTGTCGAGCCCCTCTGCAGATATGACTGCGTAAATCTGACGTGACCTTGAAAACCGCCGATGCTTGACCTCCCACATTCCTCCATGTCATCCGCGAAATGAAAATAATGACGTGCACCGTTTCACAAAGTCGCTCCCTCAAGCACTTCACCGCGCTCGCGACTAAATAGCTACTGCGTGGTGGTGGTGTGTGTTAGCTGCACTGCAGAAAAACAACTTTGGTTTTGTAGCTGCTTGCCACCAGTAAAAAAAAAACACAGTTTGTGATACAGAATGTTTCGCTCTCATCGCCGTCCCTCATATCGCTGATGTGACCTGAACCTGTAACCATAAAACCAGCTTCATGCACAAGTGGAATTCAGTCATTAATCTGCGCTGTAAAACTCTGACCAACAACAACAACAGAGCGAGGACCGTCTCCTCTGCAGCTGTCGCTTCTTCTCTGATTAACGGCGGCGTGAATCAGTCTTGAGAGGTTCGAGGCCTCCGCTCCTGGCAGCGAGCCCGCCCCTCTGGATGATACGGGCACTGAGCGTGTTTTGGTGGGGATGATTAAAAGCGTTTCCTCCTCTTGTCACTCACAAGACCGATGTTGTTGTTGGCTGAATGGAAAAGATGACAATGGATGACTCATGTGGGCAGCTCAGCCTCACAGCCTGCAAACTTTTTAACGTTGGCTAGAAATTACCGAGCCAGTAAATAAAGCGGTTAATGTCTTGTCTGTTGTGAACAAAAAGCTTCTGTTTCTGCAGGTCGGGTGCAGTCAGAAGTATCACGGCCTGTGCTTGTGCATTCAAGTGCAAGAAGGGTACTTAAAGCCTTTTATATGGAGGCAGCTTCAGGCTGCGAGTAAAGTTGATCAGTTCTTTCGCCTGCACAAACCTGTGTGTCACACAGAAGCTGGTAAACAGAGTTACATACACTTTACATGGCTGAGAGAGTAAAAACAGCTACTTAACTTTGTTTCTTACATTAGAAGTAACACACAAATTTCCACGCACTGGTCTTGCCTGTGTTGCGTTCACTGAAAATACAAAATTACAACACTGCCGTCCTTCGTCCTTTAGTGACAAACGGCTCAATTGCACGAGGGTTATTCTAGAGGAGGGAGAATTATTTGGGGCTAATAAAAAAATCTTTGAGCCCAGATCTTATCTTTGTCCAGCCGGTGTCTCCTCGACATAAATGAGCTTGAATTAAGATCAATATGAGTCAATATACTTCTTAAATTTGGCTCCTGAGAAATCGCCTTTCCCTCATCGCAGCCTGAGACTGATTTGAACCCAACTGAAGATCTTAACATGTTCTTATTTTTGTCTCACTGCACTGATCTTAAATTTGTCTTCAGGCTCAGAGGAGAGGAAAAGTTCAAAATTCGATCTCATCTTTGTCCGGCCTGTGTTTCCTTGACATAAATGTCTTAAGTTAAATTAAGTCACACTAAATCATACTTCTTAAACTTGTCTCTCTACTGTATTAAAATAAATACAAGTAAAAAAAAAAGATGTGCAAATCATTGCATTCTGTCTGTATTTATTTATTTTATCTCACTTTTTTGGAGTTGGGGTTGGCACAACACACCACCATTCTAATCAAAAAGTCTCCTGCACTTTGGGAAACTTTGATACGACATTTTTCACCATTTTCTGACATTTTATAGACTATTAACCGATTGATCGGCTATGTAAATAATTGTTATTTGCAGCCCTATATAGTTCCGAATTGTCTTATCTTTATATTTTAAAATATCCAGTTTACTTTACCGCTTATCAAAACAATAAAACATGTTTTATTGTCCTGAAACATACTCGGGAAAAATCGCTTCTGCACAGGAAGGAACTGGTTTTATGTTTTATGAAGTGTGTCTTAATTGGTCAGGATTAAATATAAGACAGTACAAAGTGAATCCAAAGTCTGCATTAGACTAACACTTCAGAACAACAGTGAATTTATTACAAATTTATTATTTACGCTGCACAGGAGTCATTATAACTCCAGAGGCCAGATTTTGCAGCCTACATTTTGGGGGGGGAAAAGCTAAAATTAACCCTTATCTTCACATGTTATTTGCGGTTAACTCCCTGATTAGATCTTAAAGAGCCGGGCAGGTGCGAGAAGCAAAACCACAGCTCCCATTATCACCATTTTCACCACCTCAAAGCCGCCAGGCTCTGCAGCTGAGAAAACAAAGCATTCCCCAGTAACACCGAGCTCCCTCTGACCGGCCGCGTCAGACGGCAGATCAGATACTGCTGCATAGAAAGATGGAAGATGGAAAGCAAAACATCCTCCCGCCCCTCAGCGTGAGATCACACCTACACCTCTGCACTTCCGCTGTCAGCAGGTAGAAAACACCCACGGCTGCTTTTATGGGGCTTTTTTTTAAAAAAGTGGTCTATAGGGAAGGCTTCATTACTGACGTTCTGTTGTTAAAGGGCTTTGATGTTTCATTTGTTACTGTCTGCAGGTCTAATCAGTCTGAAGGGGCCTGGCTGCTGAGTCTGAGACGCACGCAGGATAAAAGCTGTAATTACAGATAAAAACGGGAGTCAACCGCACTGGAAAAATGTCCTCCGGGCTAAAATAAAGAGGAGCGCCAGGAGGTTGTTTTAAGAAGATTGTAGGAGCTGTTTATTCAACCTAAACATACATAATCTGTGCTGTGTGCAGATTTGGTTCTTGGTTCCAAATATGGGCGATGAAGCACCGACACACTGCAGGGTTCACTTTACCAGAGCTGTAAACGTTTTATCAATTATGAGTCTGAGTCCAGCTTATTAAATGTGAATATTTTCTGGTTTCTTTTGGAGCTGCGACGATTAATCAATGAATCAATGAATCGATTGTTAAATTGTTTTGATAATCGTTTTGAGTCATGTTTCAATAAAATTCTCTTATTCACTGCCAGTCATTAACAATTATTAGCAGTTATTAATAGTCATTAATGGTCACTGACAGTCATTGAGAGACGTTGGCAGTTGCTAACAGTTATAAACATCATTAACTGTCAATAACCATCATTAAGTCTTCAACTGTCATTAGCCATCATTAATGCTCACTGATAGTCATTGAGAGACGTTGGCAGTTGCTAACAGTTATAAACATCATTAACTGTCAATAACCAGTCATTAATGGTCATTGACAGTTATGAATCATCATTGACTCTTATTAACATTACGAACAGTCATTGATAGTCACTGACGGTCGTTGACAATTATTAACAGAAAATAATAAAAACAGATTAATCGATAATGAATCGTCACAGGGAAGATTTGAAAAATAGATAGATTGTGACGGGATTAATTGAAATAATCAGCAGATGAATTGATGATGAAAATAATCATTAGTTGCAGCCCGAGTTAGAACCCCAGGACTGAATGGTTGTGGACAAAACAAGATGTCCTCTTGGTTTTTGGGAACCACATTATTTGTCATTTTCTGACATTTTATAGACTGATCAACTAATCGACTAATCGAGAAAATAATCAACAGATTGTTTGATGGTCAACATTATTGTTTGCTGACGTCTGAAACGACTAAATCTGCAATTAAGTGAAAAGGAAATGTGGACCAGCAAAGTTTAGGAACAAACTCAGCCCCCCCGCCTGCTTCCTGTCAAAACGCCCTTTGAAGCAGTGGTGGTGTCCAGTGTCCAGTCCCCATTCATTTCACCCACTCATCCTCCTCTAGACGAGCACTTTAAAACCTTTCATCTCAAACAGTGATGCACAAGAGGAGTCAATAATCAGAACTGAATCAACGCCTTTACAAAACCTTTACAACTAAACTTGACATTACAAGCAGAAAAAGCAGAGGGTTTTTCTCCTCAGTGGTTGTTGAGAACAAGTGCCAGTTTTCAAGAGCTGGATCAACTTTAAACCTTTAAATCAAGTGGATTAGACAGCAGTAAAACAGACAATTATTTACACAAAAACAAGTCTGATAATTACTTCAGTGTGTCAGTCAGTGTGGTGTCTTGGAATGCAATTTATGAAAACATCCATTGTGGTTTCTTCTCGTTTCAACAGCAGTTAAGGTGTAAACCTGCGTGCTGTAGTGAAGTCATGATGAAGACTGGAAAACATGTCGGGCTTACTTACTTACAGGCAGCCTTTTCTGACAGGAAACTGCTGTTATATGAGCCAAATACCAATCAGACACCATTGGATAAATCAGTCATTTTACCTGACAGAACATTGGAGTTGCTGGTTTGTGTTTTAGCGCTGCAACTAACAGCTATTCTGATATTCCGATGAAATGATTAATCGACTCGTCGTCCAAAAACAACAACTCACATTATGATTTTTTTTCACCCACGTTTGTGAGGAACAGTGACACAGAGAGGGTGGTGTTGAGAAGGGAACCCCAGACCCGTGATCAGTACAAATCTCAAGAAAGTTTTGCAAATCAAAGGTTCATGGATGGCGTTGTTCTCTCTTATGAATGTAAATGTGGGTGGGTAGTAAAATATAATAAAAACTTTTTGTAATAAATAACTGTTTCAGCTCTTTATGAAACTGTGGCAGAACAAATTAGACTGTGGCGGGCCGCAGCGAAACCGTCTCAGCAGATATGGGAAAGAACGGGAAGTTGGCATACTTGTTCCTTCCATCAACTCCAGAAAACCGACGTTTAGTTCAGCCTCACAGCGTTAGAAACACGTGAAGCTGGCGTAACCAGTTAACTTCAGTTTCACATCAGAAAAGGCTGTCTAACAGCAAAGTAAAGGGGCAAAAATATAAATACAAATAAAATATAAAATATATATGTAGTGCACGCTTAAACTGATATTTTTAGGCAACTAAAATACATTTTGCTGCTGACCCTGTCCACAGCAGTACATTGCTTAGCTTCCTACACCAGAACTCCTGCTGCTTCTCCAAACTTGGGACATGTCGACCGCCATCTACTGTCGGTAATACACTGAGTATGGATAAGTAGCTCACTTCAAATAGTCCGTACTATCCCTTTAAACTTGGCCTGCAGCTATGACACAAATTTATACAAGTGGAAATGCCGCATTGCAGCTCACTAATGTTCAAAATTTCCCCGTGACGGCTGAATCAGCTGTGCATCCGGGGAAGAATAATTTCCCTCTGATGTAATTATACCCACTATTATATTCTCTTTACACCCTGAATTTACACCACACAGTCATGTGAGCAGCTACTAATTTTGCTCGACACAGTGCACGGTTTTTTATTAGCCCCATTTGTTGTCTGCTTTGGTAAAATACAGCATCATATATCAAGGGAACGGGGCTGTTTGGCCACCCAGGGGAGACGCCTGCTGCTTGTATTCCAGCATACTGTCTGAAAGTTTACATGTTGTGTAAACACAGTAAATCTGAGAGGCGTTATATCTGGTAAATGTAGGGAAAACATTGACGATGTAAATTCTGATGGAGGAAAAATCCGACCTCAGATTCTCCGACACTGTTAGACAATAAATTATGAATTAATGATGCTCAGTGTTTGACAGGAATGACTTTATTTGGTGGACGCACTTTTCCACAACCGGATTCACCCTCTTCTACTTCAGTTACTGGTCTGCACAACAATGCACAAGTCTAAGTTCTTGTGTGAAGTTTGTTAAAGCGTTTCTGCATATGTCTCTACATGAATGTGAGGGCATGTCTGAATGTCGGCATGATCTTTGTTTTTTTGTAGTCTTTGTGCGTGTGTGCGTGTGTGTGTGTGTGTGTGTGTGTGTGTGCGTGTGTGTGCATGTGTGTGCATGTGTGTGTGTGTGTGTCTGCAGCCAGCAGAGGAGGGAAACCACATGCAGGTAAAATTAGGCGATGAAGATGAAGTGTGTCTATTTATCTGGGAGGGACCGTCGAGCCCTGAAGAAGGGAAAATCTGAACAAACCGCAAATCACCACCCACCGCACACACAGTAACACACACACAATCAGTACACTGTAGTATATTGTGTTACACTGGACCAGAGCCTCTGGTGAGGTCATCGTTATCATTTTTTGCCGGAAAATCAATTAAATGATGACAAAAGACACAAAACAGCTACAACATGACACAATATGTCCATGAGTGTCAAAAAATCCAAAAAGAGATGTAAAAAGATGACAAACTGACACAATAACAAAATCACTCACACAAATCAACCATACTGACCACAAAGAGAAGCAAAACAACCACAAAGAGAAGCAAAACAGTCAGAAAATAACCGCAAACGACCACAAAGAGGTAAAAATCAACCGCAAGAAGACATAAAACAACTACAAAGAGGTTCAAAATGACAACAAGACAGTGAACGACCACAAAGAGACACAAATCACCTGCAAAGAGACACAAAATGACTACAAAAAGATGCAAAATGACCACAAGACTCTAAATGACCACTAAGAGACACAAAATGACAACAACAAGACACTTAATGACCACAAAGATGCAAAATGACCACAACAAGACACTTAATGACCACAAAGATGCAAAATGACCACAACAAGACGCTAAACGACCATGAGATGCAAAATGACCATACAGAGTTGCAAAACAACCACAAAGACACATTACAGCTACAAAGAGACAAAATATCAACCACAGAGGTCCAAAACAACCAAAGAGATGCAAAATGACCACAAAGAGGCATAAAATGAGCAGAAACCAAAAACACAGACATGACAACAAAGAGACAAAAAAAAGGTTAAAGCGACCACAAAGAGACGCACGTTGTTAGCATTTGTTTTGAGTGTCTGTCAATCTGGTTGGGTGGGGGGGCTTCCAATGTCTGTGCCCAGGGGCCCACTGTCATCTACAAAGAGACGCAAAATTACCACAAAGAGACACACATCCACCATAAAAAGATGCAAAACGTTGCAAAAGACGCTCTCATAATGCTATCACAAAGCAATTATAATTCTTTAATCTGGCGGGCTTTGCTCTGATGTTCTGTTCTTGCACATGTCTGTGGCCAGGGGCCCACTGACTCATTATCCGTCCATGTACACAAGGGAAGAAAAAGGGCAATGAATGCAAAGTCATCAAATTTTAAAAAACACCTGTGAGGTTATCGCTATTTCAGAACAAGAAAAGCAGGTCAAAGCATGATGGGATTAATGCAGAGGTTCCTTCTGTTTTCAAACCGACCCAACAAAGGCCGCAGACAGGAGAGTACAGTACGCCTCTGACTCTGGAGGGGGACGTGATGAGCTGTTCATAATTCCCAAAAAGACAAGTCCAGACATTCACATCAACCACAACCTCATTCCGCCTGAAAAAAAAAAAACCCCAGCTCTGAGATCATGTGTCAGCACACAGCTCAGCTCATTATTCACAACACATTCAGCAGAAATCCAGAGGAATAATCAAAATGTCACAATTTAAATTTTAAATGAAAGTATGCAAAGTTTTTTTCTGAAACAGGATGTGCTGAGGTAATCAAAAATGAGAAGTTGCATAAATATAAACCACAATTAATGTTGGTTTATAGGATTTTAGAGCATTTTCACAATAGTTTTACAGTATTTTCTGCACTTTTCCTTTAATATTCCTGATGAAAATTCAAGTTTTGCAGCAACATTTTTCTTTAAAACACACCACTGAACTAAATAAGGCGTTTAAAAATGCTCAAAAGTTGTAGGATAAATGAAAAATGCAGCATCCACTTACCACTGCGCTGTGATTTTATCTGTGTGACCAGCAGCAGCTGCAGCAGGAGGAGGATGCAGCTCTGCAGCTTCAGTATCGACCACCTGTCGCGGAGACGCATCCTTTAAGTGATTATTTATGATTCTGGCAATGAAAGAAAAACAAATAAAATCCTTTCAGAGGTGGCGAGGAGGAGCTCTCATCTCCGGCGGACACTTTCGGCAGCTGGTGGACAAAAAGAAATCGCTGTGAGGACACTTTGGACGGCCTCTCGTCTACCTGTGCAGGCTGCGTGCACCTTGACGCGCAGCAATGTGCAGAACACGCGAGGGAGAGAGGAGAAGCTGCAGGGAATCACCACTTCCTGCACGGGTTTTCCAAAGTAAAAGCTCTACTGATGAGCTGAAATTCAATGGGAGGCCATTTCCGCCAGTGAAAGAAAAAAGAGAATACCCCTACGTCATAGTTATTCGATAAAAAGTAATAATTAGTAGTATGTTTTTTTTAAATCTCATAATTGACTTTTTATCCTGTAATTATGAATTTTATTCCATTATTTTGACTTTTATCCATTATTTAGACTTTTATTTTATAAATATGACTCATCTCATGAGTCTCATGACACTCATGGCTCATAATTGACTTTATATCCCATAATTTTGACTTTTTTTATGTCATAATTATGACACATCTCACAATTTAGACTCTTTATTTCATAATTATGACTTTTTAGCTCATGATTGACTTTTTATCCTGTAATTTTGACTCTTTTGTGTTATAATTGTGACATAAATCTCATAATTTTATCTCAAATTTTTTATCTTTTATCTCATAATTATGATGTTTTATCTCATAGTTTTGACTTTATGTCATAATTATCACTTTTAATCCCATAATTAGCATTTTTTTTAATCTTAGAATTTTAACTTTCTATCTCATAACTGCCTTTTTATCTCATAATCTCGACTTTTTATTTCATGATTATGACCTCAAAATTTCTACTTTAAAAAAAATGTCATAATCATGATTTACCATGTTTTGTTTTTTTTTCTTTCACTGGCAGAAATGGGTTTCCATACAATATTGATTATCCCTGTGATAAAGAAAATGCATTTATCTTGAAAGCAGACACCTTTATTCCTGCAGGACTCCACCTGTTACTCGCCAACTTCACAAATCTGCCACCAGTCAGTTTTCAGCCTCTGAGGCTTCACAGTTCCACCTGACTTTATGAAGTTTCACAAACCCTCCCCTCAGGCTTCAAAAAGCTGCTAAACTTTACCTCACACTTCAACGTGTTCATGTGGAAAATCTGCATTTCTCGCAAGAAAAGTTAAATGTCCCTCAGTACATTTTGTTAAACCTATAAAATCTTGAGTTAAAACTTTAACCAAACTAGGAATCATCAGTTTATGAGGGTAGAATCAGTGCACACATACAAGGAATTTAACTCCATTTAAATGACAGAAATAGACATACAGCTAAAAACAATCTGAACAAATGTAGGTAAAAATTAATAAATATAGAACTGTTATGTAATACAAGTATTTCTGTAGACTGTAAACAATACAAATAATGCAAATATATTAATATAGAATGTAATAGATTACATTATATTGAGGCTGCAAGTAACAATTATTTTCATTATCGATTAATCTGACAATTATTTTAACAAATATTCGCATAATCACAAAAAATGCTCATCACAGGTACTCAGAGCCTAAAGTGACATTTTCAAATAGCTTCAGTCCAAAACTCAAAAACTCTCCTTTTATTGTAACAATGCAAAGCAGCAAATCCTCATATTTAAGAAGCTGCAACCAGTAAATGTTTGACATTTTGCTTCAGAAATGACTGAAACGATTAATCGATTATCAAACACAGGTTATCAGTAAGGGTCATAAAAATGTAAAGCGGTGACAGGGAGAAAATCAGCATCATAGACTCGGGCTAATTTAAGTTTTCCATGTGTTTGACTGTCTCTGTTCAGACATGTCGGCCTGCAGTGTGGCACCTGTCTGTGGTCCGCACTAAAAAAATGCATTCCATAAAGAGAGAAATGCTTCTCCTGGTGACAGATGCTCCTCCACCACCACCTGTACACACACAACACACACACACACACACATGCATGTTATTAACCCACAAATCCACCTTTTTAACAGGAAGCTGCACAAGAAATCAAGCCAAAGTTTGAGTTTTATTCATAAGGATTCCTCCATAAAAAAGGCAAGAAGCTTCTATTTGTTTAGTTTTTTTCACAGCTCAGCAGGCAGAAGGAAAGTGAGTGTCAAGAGTAAAAGGGTTTGTCAGAACATGCCCTCCATACGACTGAATAGAAGAATCCCTCTGACACATCCCTCCCTGTGGTAAGTCTGGATCCCCCCGGCTCTTCATTTCACTGTTAATCCTGTGCGCACACGTGAAGATAAGCCCACTTTTTTTTTTCCGCCATCGGCCGTGTTCTCGGGGCATGTGTTGTTGTTCCGACTCCCCCCCACCCCTCACACACTTCAAATTTAAATTCCATCCATCTTCTCTCTCGCTCTCAGCTGTCAGAGCTCAGGAAGAAGTCATCTAGAAGGTAGCACTTATGTTGTAGAAGTGTGCGACACGCTGTCTGTCATTTCTGAACAAACAATATGAGGGTTGCTGTCCTCACGCCCACCAGCGAGGAGAAGAATATTGGTCTTTGTGTCTCTTTTTTCCAAAAAAGCTGCCAGGTGAAATAAACTGTCCCGCCTGGATGTCAGGAAGGAGAGTTACGGAAATGTCACAAACTTTGTGATCCGTCATCAAGTTGTGAGGTACAGTCTGAACCCTGGATCAGTCAACCAGTCAACCTCAGAGGACAGGTGATGTCCAAAATAAAGATGAGCTCAAATTCTGCTCCTGAGAAACAGCCTTTGTCTTGTCTCAGCCCAAAACTAAATGGAAGATCTTAAAACGTTGTCGTCTCACTGCACTGATCTTTAGCAAAGATCTCCTGCTTTTCTTTTGGGGACGTTTAGGAGAAAAGGACGAGAATTCAGTAAACTTAAAGTAAGAATCTGACTTATTCCTCATGCTGTGAATACTCTCATAGATAAGAAGATAAGATATGATATAATATGACAAGATAAAATACGGTAATAAAATACATAGAGGTTCTCAAACAAATGGAATCAAATGTTAACATTGTTCGAGAAAGAGTTTGTGTCATACTGCACCTTTAAAATGATCTGCAGCTACCTCTTCAGTAACTTGATCAGATCCTCTATTCTAACCAGCTACAACACAGAACATACAGGTGATTTCACAGCATGTCACAGTGCAAACTGATACTATCTGCCTGTGGGTGAGAAAAGACGTCCATGCTGTTATATATATGATAGGGTATTGAGTGACACTGTGACAATGGACCATGGAGACACCTGTCCTGTAGGTGGGGCGTCACATTTGTCCTGTTATAAACTCAGCTGGGACAATATTTGAACAACCAGTCGCTGTGTTTGTGTCTAAACCTGAAGCCTCAGTGTTCTTTCAGCGTGTAACAGTAAAGCAACATAACCAGATATCAAATATCAGCTGTTCATGTGTCGTTTCCTGCTGGTATAAGTAGGATTTGATAGCGACTGCGAACAGTACTCATCATCAGCTTGCTACTGATCTGCCAGGGTTACTTAAGTATGGGTTTGCTGAGCCTGTTCAAACTGCCAACACAATCCTTACAGATGAACCAGAAACACAATTTGAAAAAATAAAACGGCAACAAACATGAAGGGGTGAACTAGAGGCAGGAGTTTAAGTGCAGAGAATCTGACACATCGAAGGACATAATGTAGCAGAAACAACGCTTTCCGGGGAAAAAACACTTCACAACAGTATAGTATAGTTTCAGTTTACATTTTTATATATTATTATGACATGATTTAGTTGGAAATAAAAATTAAAAAAAGAAGCAAACAAAAACAAACTTTTCATTCCAGGCTTTTTTATATTTATTAGTATATGTTAACAATAATGATAATAATGATAATAATAATGACACAAGGCCAAAGTGGTTGAACGTCCATCTTTACACATATGCATAGAGTATGTCGTCCATGATGTAAACCAGTGTGTGAGGACCTCTGGTGGACGGATAAGAAATGAGCAGCAGAGCAAAGACACTTTTTATGAAACAAAACACACGTTTCCAGGTGGAATAATGAATAACAACATCTAAAACACAACACATTTAAATTGTTGTTCTCTTCCACTCACAAAACACTTGAACCTCTACAATATAATATGTATCTTTCTTGAATTTGGCATGTCTAAAAATGTTCCTTCCACATTGAAAAAAAAGGAAAAGTTTCTCTCACCCAAAAACTGGCTGTTTCAATCATTAAGCCCCTGCAAGAGCAAACAACTCTGTATCACAACTACTTCATCAGTTTATTAAGAACTGTTCTTATATTTTTTAAAAAGTGGTGCAAGTGCTGCAGCTAAATATAAAAGAAAATGTGAAATACATGACCAAATAAATGATATGTGATAAATATA
>JAJHUR010078317.1:0-15751 GCA_027495735.1 Lutjanus campechanus | reverse complement strand
GCGCACGTGTTCCACTCATAGTTTCCACTTGTAAACTTGTTAATGTGGTTTCAGAGTGTAAAAGAAACATGTGAACAGGAAATTCAACATATACTTTTCACTCACTTAAAAAACTATCTTTTAAATTACTCAAAATTATTAATAACTAACAAGATTTTCCCCCATCACTTTTTCCCATTAGCATGAAGGATATTTTTGCTTTGAAGGCAGTAATTCAGCCAAGATGCAGAATTTTCCACAAGGTTGCTGAAATGTTAAAATGCATGATTACTTCCATTCTTGAATGGGATACTGCAATGACAGCTAAAACTGAAACACTCCTGGTGTTCAATTAATGGAAGAACTAAATAGAAGACAAGTGGACCAAAAGGATATAGGATACCAAAACTCAAGGTACCATAATAAAATGACAGAAACTCCACAATACAATATTTATCACAATATTATAAAAAACAAAGAAAAATGACTTTTATCAAATCATAAATCTGATGTATACAGTATTTTTTGTGTGTATGTATTTTTTTCTGTTTAAAGTGTTTCTGCTTTTCCTACTTTAATAAAATGAAATAAAATAAAACTCATCCGTGACCTAAGCTTGTGCAAAATGTTGGCATAATTGTTTGAATTACATACATACAATTGCGTAACAAGTAGCAGCAGTCAGTAGCGGTTCTTCTATGTAACATAAAATCTAAATGCTTTTTACATGAAGTTATATTAATTTTTAAAGATTTTTCTCTAATAATTCCTGAAATAGATCATTTTTAGCCTTTTAGGCCTTTAGAAAATATTTAAATGAAATAATTTAGGATGGGAAATTCACCTTTGTAAAACTTCTTACAACTCATAAGACATATTAAATTTGGGTTAGAAAGCATTCTGTGTCTCTCTCCTGTGCTCTCTGTCTGTGAGAGCTGCACAGAGACACACACACACACAGACACAGAGCAGACTGAGGATAGCTTCAGCTGTAATCACACAAAAGAGGGCAGAGGTGTGGACGAGTTTGTTTGTGTTTTGGAACATAACATAACGTAAATATTGCTTTATTTCTCTGATTCACTGATTTACTCTTGCTAACAGTGCTCACTAACAACACAGGATATCTTTAAACATTTTGAGTTATATGCCTTTTAGCTTTTTTGCAAAAAGTTAGATAAGAAGATCAACACTGTTCTAGGCACTGTATGATAAATATAAAGCCAGGAGCCGGTTAGCTTAGCATAAAAACTAGAAACAGGGGGAAACAGCTAGCCAGGCTCTGTGCAAAGTCAGCGAGAAAATAACAGAAAAATCATTTCTTTGTGTTTTTGTATCAAAATTCTGTCATGTTTTGTGCTTATGTAGGCTTCAACCACCCAACTTCAACCAATAATATCAAGATATCCACCCATCAATCAGTCTTCAACTTTTAGTGACACAGAGCCAAGATTCATTAGTTAGCTAGCTAGCGACAGCGTGGTATGTTCACCATGTTTGTTATGACACATGTTGTCGGATGTTCAAATCAAATTCCTCCCAATGTTATGTCCCGACTACCTATCGTGTGTCATTTGGAAATATGTCGCAATATTTTATTTCAATACTGGAAAACAAAACTAATTTCTATGCAGTAACACATTCCACCATCCTCCTATCATCATTACAGGCCCCACTCCGGACCAGATAAAATTAAGTGTGTGAATTTTGGAGACATGCTCCATGCACAACCTCCTGTCTTGAGAAATGGTAACTCAGGGAGCACCTTCAGTCTCGTGAAGCATCCCCCAGCGTCCTGTAGGAGTTTGGCTGCACATATCAATCCAGCGGAGTTTCATTTGTTCGTAGACAACCAGTCAGGCGTTGGAGGGATGAGAATCACGGTGGTTACTGAGCAGAATCTGGTCCTCATTTCTGTAATTGAATATGCGCGGCCGTCTCTCTTTCACCCCTTGATTCCCTTCGATCCCTTTCTACCTAATTCCTCTTTTTCCTTTCCACAATTGTTCTGTCTCTTTTGTATTCCTGCCTTCCATCAGTCCCCCTTCCCTTCCTCCTTCTATCCCTCCCACTTCATTTACCAGGCCTGGGCTGCAGTTGATTAGTGCTGCTGGATGTATCTGTTTCCACTGCTGCACCCCCGTCTCTGCAGATGTGTATAAATAGGCCCTCTGGCGTTGTAATTGCTAATAAGGATCCAGTGTGTGCGCAGAAAAGGCGAGCTGCTGCCATAAGCATTTGTGCGGCGGCCAGCTCCCCCTAAACGCGCGCAGAGCGGGGATTTATCAGCGACTCCAAGCCCAGGAGGAGGCCTCTGTGCCGGGGCAGATAATGAGGTGGCCAGGCCTCCTAGACTGGGCCTGGACCCCTGAAAAACATCTTGGTGCATCAATCATGAGAAGCCAAAGGGCAAGAGTCTGGCAAACACTCATCTCCGCCAATTAGGCTTCCAGCAGCTTCAATAACAAGAGTCTTCCTATTAGAGTGCAATTAAACCTTGTACACCAACATTTGTTTGTTGTGAACACTTTATAGCCTCCTGTGTCTTCGTGTAATTACACTATTTCTGAGCTGGAAGTAGTGATGAAATTACTGGAGGACTGGTAGAAATCTAACACAAACAACTTTGATATGATGTTTTTTTTATTGTGACCATGTTAGCCTGGTGATGTTAGCATTTAGCTCAATCAATGCTTACATAGCCTTGTTATTAGGTGAGAGTCAATATACAGAACAGAAGTTTTATTTGACGCACAGTATGAAGGAATTTTATTTTGCCTCAAACTAGAACAAAATAAATGTCACGTCAACAACTGGCAACTATGGATCAGAGCAGCCACGTGTCACTTCCCTCGAACGCGCCGCATTTTGGGTGAAAACAAATGCTGTTAAAGTGCCAGCACCAAATGGAGAAGACTTCATGCATGATAACGTTGGCAATGTAATTAGTTTATCATAACGCCACAGTGGACAGACATCTAAAAACAACAAAATAGTGTCCTAAAAGTTTCAGATGTCAGAAATACATCACCAGGAGATTCAATACTTGTATGTCAGATATATTACCTCCGACCACTCTGTGGTTGTTTTTCCACTTTGATCGAGACAGACAATCATCAACCCCTTTTCTAAGAAAGAAAGAAAGAAAGGAGAGTGGTTAGAGTGGTTGTTTTCACCCAAAAAGGGGCACAATTATGATGCAGAGCAATGGGTTGCTCTGATCTTGAGCTTCACTGCTGAAACATGCATCACCTCTGACAAAAATACATTCATATTGTCAAAAGAGTTGAGATCCCTGATCCGCTAAAACCAGCATAAAGGTAATATGAGACTCTCAATCAGGTCCTAAAGTGGAAAGCAAGGGACTTTCCATTGTCAGCGACAGTTAAAAGATAAGAACGGGACACTAAGGGACTCTCCATCTGAATGAAGCAATGCACAGAGATTATAATACCTGAAAGCAGTATAATGATTGTAGTTGATTAACAAATGAAGATGTGGGGTTCGGATTAAAGAGCAGCAGACCCTGAGACAATCAGCTAAAGCGTTCCACATCTTTCGAACATGCAGCCAGACCAACTCTGGATAATATCTGGCCAGAAAATGAAATGAATGAAATCGGACTCAGGCTGGCTGAACAGCTGCTGTTCACATTCAACCTGATGTAAATAAAAAAAATGCACAACAGAATTGTGACATTTTATCTCATAATTTCAACTTTGTATCTCATAATTTTGCCTTTTTAAAATCATAATTTTGACCTACCATGGGGGTATTTTTTTTCTTTCACTGGTGGAGATAGGTTTCCATAGTTTTGTGACTGTTCAGGGGACGAAACAAAAAAGTTAAGATGTCGCCTTGGGGTCTGGGAGGTTATTTCATAGACAGAAGTCCATTGTGGCAGGTTTTGGTCTCAGGCTGAGACTCCACACATCACACCTCCTGTTGGGCTCAGGCATATACAGTATCATATGGGGAGGTGATGAATATGCATGTGTAAAACAGAGTGAGGGCATGAAAAATTCCCCACATTCATTTCCTCTGTCTGACTCCTACACACACTCTTTTTCTCACGCACACCTGGCCACGTTCGCAGGGTTTTCTCTCGACATGTTGCCTGAGCCGCGAGGGATTCTGAGACATTTTGATTGTACGAGGGCCTCGATAAATAACCTGTGATCTCTCTGCTGTGTCCGTGTGATGGATGCTCTGCAGTACCAGTGCAAATATAAGTTATCATTAAGTTGGTGGAATTTCTCAGAAGTGTGGTTTTGAATGTAAAAGATGAGTGCAATTTTTCAAACTCAAATGATGGAGAGAGATGCACGCGAATGAGCTTTTTGTGATTCAGTGTTTCCCACTGAAATCCTCTAAAGACCTCGCTGTGATCTCTAATTTGCTCCAGCTGTGAGATACTCAGATGAAGTTGTGTTTTTACACTCAGGATTCCTCTCCTCCCTTCCTTGATCCCACCCATTTGTCTTCCTCCTCCTCCTCCTCCTCCTCCTCCTCCTCCCCCGGTTTGGAATGAGGACACAGAGCCGCACGCTGTTCTTGTTTGCCTTTCCCAGATTGCCCTGCTGCTCGCCCTGGTGCTGGTGGGAGTTGGCAGTTCCCCTCACCATTTTATCTCCACTGTCAGATCCTATAGTTATCTCGTCAGCATCCTACACAATCATATACACACAGACATGACGGTTATTCTACGTTTCCCATACTGCAGCTGCAGTTTTTTGCTCATAAAACAGATAAATACACACAAGGGAGTATAAAATATGGTCTAAATTTAACAAAGCAATAAAATGAATAATCTTGCCGTAAGAATGCAGAAAACAGTGCAAGCAGCATGGGAGGGGACTTAAACTGTAGCTCCTTATAATGCTGCCATGAACAAACCTGGTGCTTATGTTATAGATGCACAAGACAACAACAACAACTGCATGTTGACAGCTAAGAGTAATGTCAGGCAAAACTCATGCTCAACTCAGCATGTAAAACAAGATTTTCTAAGTATTAACTAAAATTGGCTTTAAATGATTAATTTGGGCAAAAAGGACTAATTTGTTTGATCTCAACTAGGTCTGATGGGATGCTTTTCTCTCTTACAGCTCCATATTGTGAATTAAACAGATATGATGGGTGTATTTTACGTTAAAATCTTGTCTTGAATGACTTTAATCATTTGCATGAGGCTACTGAGCCACAACATGGATACAACAGAGACAGATAACGTAAGCACAGCATAAGCAGAAATGTGAGGTTTTTTTCCTCATATATAAGGAGATTGAGGTGGAAGGAAACAGATGCATCTCCATTTTAAGACTGGAACCTAACCTATGCAGTAGACATGTGAATCAAATCAAATCAGTACAGAACTGACCCAAGGGTTTGTGGACTGGTGCCAGCAGAACTGTCTCCAGATCAATGCAGAGAAAAAAACCAAAGAGCTGTGGGTGGACTTCTGCAGGTGTAAACACTCTCCCCTACACCAGTGAACATCCAGGTAACAGACGCTGAGATGAATAAGTCACCTCAATAATAAACTGGACTGGACTGACAATACTAATGCACTTTATAAAAAAAGGCCAGAGCAGACTTTGACTGCTTAAGTCTTTTGCAGATGTGAGGAGTAACTATTACCAATACTATACTAATACTTTGTTACTGTACTTGAGTAGAGTTTTGAGGTATCTGTACATGTTCACCACTGTGATACATCATCTGTTTTTTTTAACAACACTCAGTAGGTGTTTGGGAACAGAAGACGCTAATTGTTTAAGTTTTGAAACTGAAATTCTTTCGAGTCTCTGTTGTACTTTGTGCTGTATAATGCACCACACATTTTCAGTAGGAGACAGGTCTGGACTGCAGGCAGGTCAGTCTAGTACCTGAACTCTTTGACTACGAAGCCACATGGCTTTCTTTCTGCATCTAAACTTGTATTTGTGGATGCAGCGACAAACTGTGTTTACTGACAACAGTTTTCCAAAGTGTTCCTGAGCCCATGTAGAATCCTTTATATGATTATGTGGATTTTTTTGTTGCAGTTTTTAAAGCAGTGCCATCTGAGGGGTCAAAGGTCACAGGCATTCAAGGTAGGTTTTCAGTCTTGTCCCTTATGTACAGAGATTTCTCCAGATTCTTTCAATCTTTTTAAAATCATATTATGGATTGTAGATGGTGAAATCCTTAAATTTTCTGGCAGTTTTGTGTTAGGAAATGTTTTTCTTGGACTATTGGACTATTTGCCAATGCAGTTTTTCACAAAGCGGTGAACTTCACCCCATCCATGAGCCTTTCGAGGATGCCTCTATAACGCTCAGTCATGATACTGACACCAATCAACCTATTTATCTTTTGAATGTTTGAGCCTTCCACAACTTTCCCAGTGCTTTTGTTGCCTCATGTCCCCATTTTTTAGGAACATGTCGCAGGCATCAAATTCAGAATGAGTGTATATTTACAAAATACAATCAAGTTTATCAGTTTGAACATCAAATATCTTGTCTTTGTGCTGTATTCAACTGAATCCAAGTCGAAAATGATTTGCAAATCATTGCTTTCTGTTTTTATTTACTTTTCACACAACACCCAGAGTTTTATGGAATTTGAGGTTGCATATAAATAAATACGACTTGACACCTTTAAGCCATAGAAGCACTATATGTGAGCCAAAAGGAGTTGACATCTCCACCAAACAATCTCAACATGACGCTCTCACAGACTTCAGACAGAGCAGAGCACAGCTCAGCCCTCAGCTGGTGTCACAACAGCGCCCTCCTCTGCTCTTTGTAGGTACTTCAGTCCTTGAAGTGCTAAAATAATGTTGCCCCCCCGTGGAGCTTCTTCTATCATCAACAACAACACCATCACTTCTGATTTTTGTAAAACGTCTTGGTATGGCAGATCATAATGAAGAGAAAAAAACACAACACACTCAAAAAGCTTCATGAATACTTTAAAACTTTAATATACAGTGCTTCATAAATCATTACTAAAAACACAGGTGGTAAAAATCAAATCGAAAACAAATAAGTTACACTGTAGTAAAAAGCACTTGAGATTCCTTTCCGTTTTCATCATTAGTGTGAACCCCATATGAAAATAGCATAGAAAGTATGCAAACATAGAATTTCATTCATATATATTTTCTAATCTTTAGCTAAATAAACCTTTTATCCCCTTTAAAATTCCCTTAACCGACGGGATGAAATGAGGAAAGTTCACAGCTGTGTGTTTGTGTGTCGTGGCCTCGATTTCATCTCTAATTCTTCTTCTTCTTTTTTTTTTAAAACGGCTTGAAAACCTTTTTCGTGGACAACAGCTTTTCCCCCCGTGAGAACCTCAAGACAAGCCCAAATAAAAAGGAAAAAATATAAATTAACATACCAAACATGTGAACAGTCTGCAAAAACTTGTTTTGTTTTTTTTTCTCATTGACTGGCGTACAGTTTAACATTTGACCTCAAAGCACCCTCAGACACACACACACACACACACACACACACACTTTTAACATTATAACCACACACACACACACACACACACACACTCACACACACAAACAGTCTGTGCATAGACCCAGGTTTAACTTGTGGAGTAACTGGTAATTGGAGCCGTTTGCTCCCCGCTCCCCCCCCAACTCCCCACTGTGGTTTGTCCTTTAAAGGAAAATAACCCTTTAACCCATTTGTTGCTATGGCAACAGAAGCTGGCTCCAGGCCGAAGGGCTTAACATAGAGATATGTAGAGATCAAAACATGCTGTTTCCATAGTCCAATTCAGTGCCCGCTATCAGCAACAAGGTAAACAGAAAATAAAGTCACCATAGATACACACAGGTGAAAATATCAAGCCAGTTCTGAATTCTTTCCTAACCACCGTTATATTTTGGCAACAACAGTCAAATCCGCATTTAAATGTTACTATATTTGCATATTTTTTCATGACATTATTCAATTGTTCCCCTTTGCATTTGTGAGCTGTGTCACGCTGCCCTTCAGTAACGGCTGACCCACATACACAACGGATCAACGCATCAGCGTCAGTGTCGATCTTAAACAGACACAAAAGAGAGAATCCATTCTTCAAATTTTTTCTGGCAATAACAGCCACCAAAATGTCAATAAACAGGAAGTTTAGTGTGAACATTTAAGTCCAATAACAGCCTGTAATAACCTGCAAGATTTGAGTTAGGTTTGGTTTGCAGAGACGAATCCTTCTCACTCTTTCATGGCCCGTTTTGTGAAGACAGTAAATAATTTCGACACGTTTACCATCTGTGGGTGGTGTAAAAGTAAACTGAGTCGAAAATGTCTAAGTTATAGATTTTGATATTTGCTTCTAAAATTTATCATGTTGGCAATCAAAGTCTCCTGGATCTAAACAGTTTGAGACACTTCCACGCTGGGAAAAAGTGAAAAGAATCCATTGGTCAAACATTTAGTGGCGTAACAGTCAATTAAAAGTCATCAAATATCAGCAAACAGGAGCTTTAGTGTGAAAATGTAAATCTAATAACATTCAGAATCCCCTGTAAAAACCTCCAAAATCTGAATTAAGTTTGGTTTGCAGAGAAGAACGCCTCTGATTCTCTCCGCGTCAGTTTGTTGATGACAGTATATAATTTAGTGACCTGTTTACAGTCTGTGGGAAGGTTTAAGAAAAGTAAACTAGATATAAAGGTGGATATCTGCTTCTAAAACGTCTCATGTCTACATTCAAAATCTGCTGTTAAAACCTGCAAAATCTGAGTTAAGCACGGCTTGCAGAGACAAATGCCTCAGGCTCTCCAAAAGCCTGTTTGTTGATCAAAGTAAATTATTTAGAGACGCATTTACAGTCTGTAGGAAGTGTTCAAAAAGTAAACTAGAAGTAGACGCTGACATCTAGTAAAAAGCCTCAAAATCTCCCGTAAAAACCTGCAAAAATTTAGTTAAATTTGCTTTGCAGAGAAGAATGATTCTGACTTTCTGTAAGGCCTGTTTGTTGATGACAGTAAATAATTCAGTGATATGTTTACAGTCTGTGGGAAATGTAAAAACTAAACTCGGAGTTGAAGCTATAGATGTTGATATTTGGTTTTAAAGACGTCTCATGTCTCTTCAGAAGTTTTCTGCCATAACGGAACTTTCGTGTGAAATTTTACATCTACTAACAGTATCAAGAATCTCCTGTAAAAACCTGCAAAATTTGAGATAAGTTTGGTTTCCACAGAAGGATGCTTCTGATTCTCTCTGGGCCTGTTTGTTGATGACAGTAAATAATTTGGTGACATGTTTACAGTCTGTGGGAAATGCAAAAAGTAAACTCTGGCTGAAATGTCCGAGTAGAAATGTTGATATCTGGTTCTAAAACATTCAAAATCTCCTCATAAACCTCCCGAATCTGGGTCAAGTGTGGTTTACAGTAAAAAATGCTTCTGTTTATCAGCAAAGAATGTACTGAACAGAATTTACAATAAACAACTGAAACTCTGAAAATCTGAACCGTCTCAGTAAAGAGCAGATATTATCTGGTTCAAACAAGTTCAAAATCTTCCCTTAAAACCAGCAAAATCTGGGTTGAGTTTGGTTTACAGTAAAGAATGAGCCTGCTCGTCTCACTGACTGTTTGCATCAGAAAATTATTCACTGTTATCTTGAGAAGGTGGACAATGTAAAAAGTGAAATATCAGGGTAGTAAGCCGTTGACATCCGTTTCCAAAATGTGTGTTGTTTGTTGTCTTTCCCATTTTGTTATGTGTATCCACAGAGACCTGCGGTTTGAACAGTCAGAGTCAGAGCCTCCTATCAGTTACATGGTTGACAGAGAGGCATCCAGAGCAGTCAGCATGACACAGAGAGGGGGGGTAGGGCAGGGGGGGCTTGGACGCTCTGGTAACGGGGTCAACTTGTTCTATTGCACATACGTTTCTGCCTTTTCTTCATTTCTGGCTTCCAAAAAAATCTCACAGTTATAAACAGGCAGCAAGTAGCATTATTTTTGTTTTTTGTTTAAATAAAAAAGAGGAAAAAGAAGGAGCTATGGACAAGTACGGAAAAGCGCTCAATTAAATTGCAGCCAAACCAGGATATTATAATTATAATAATAATATTAATAATAATCAACAAGAATATTCACAAAAACAACAGTAACCATATATAGCTACACAGGCAGAAAAAAGTAACGTTTACCTGTATATATATATTTATAAAAAAGAAAAACAAAACAACAACAGTGTAAAATTGATTGTCATTTCAAGATAAAAAGCATCAAAACATCCAAGGCATCAACAGTGAGGGGAACAAACGGGGGAACTATAAAAAGTGACGAGGGCTGAAGAGGGATTCACAGAACTAAAGCCCAAATGAACAACGCTCACAGAGGAGAGAGAAGGAACCCATTTGGTGCGCAACATGCGTCTGGGAAAGCTTTTGGCAGCCTTGAGTGCAGAAGAAGAGCGGCGAAACAAAGGCAACAGTTTGCACATGCCATCCATCCATCCATCCATCTATCATCCATCCATGAGCAGAGAAACTGACAGCATGTTCGTCGTTCGCCACGCCGCACTCTCCCCCCCGTCCCAGCTGTCAGATTTCAGTGTCCATGTCGCCAAAACTTCATCCAGTCGGGAACGCAGCTCAAGCAAGCGCGTGCTGTGGCTCATCGAGCGAGGAAAAAAAGAAAAAAAAAGAAAAAAGAGGTGGGGTCCAACATGTCCAACGTCTGTCGAACGACGCAGGGCGAGACTCGAAGTGCTGAGGAAGGCCGCGGCCTGGCGAGGAGAGCAGGACAGCGCCGGCTGAGAGAGGCGGCATGGCTTTGATTTGACCGAGCCCTGTGAGCAAGAGAGGTAACTCTTGAAAAGCTTTTCAAGCAGAGTAAAGGGGTGTTGGTGAGTTCTGGAAAGCATACACACACGCTCATTGTCACACACGCGCGCACACACACACACTCGGTCCACACACTCACGAACACACACATGGGAGTAAATCTGTCCCTGAATGTGCCGAGCAACGGAAGTCTTCTTGTTCCACAAAATATACACAAACTTCACAGGAGGGATTCTTCTTTTTTTTTAAACGTTCCTCCTCCTGTCCCAAGAGGGTGCGAGCCACGCTGCACAGTGCAGTCAGTGTGTGTGGCCTTCCTCTTACTGCCAGTCCTCATCGTCCTCGTCCTCCCCGTCAGATGAGTCGTCGTTGGTGCTGTCCCCTCCGCCCACCTGTCGCGTCCCGTTCTGCTGCCGCGCGGCGAGGAGGGCCGCGGCCTCGGCAGCTGCCTTTGCCGCCGCTCGTTCCTCGGCCTCCTTCTGGCGCAGCGCCGCGGCTTTCTTCTCCTGCTCTGCGTGGCTCTTCATGTGGGCGCTGCGGCTCTTCACCTTGTAGAAAATCCTGCATGGAAAGAGGGAAGAGATTATTGATAAAGAGCTTTTCAGACATGGCGGAGGTAACATTGCTGGTAAAGACATGGCTTACTGTCATTCAGACTACGGCCACAACTAATGATTAATTTCATTACAGATTAGTGTGTCAATCATTTTCTCAATTATTCAATTAGTAGTTTGGTCCATAAAACGGTGAAAAATGTTTATAACTGTTTCCCAAATCCCAAAGTGACATCCTCAAATGTGTTGTTTTGTCTATAATCAGTTTACTGTCACAGAGGACCAAAGAAACCAGAAAATATTCACATTAAAGAAGCTGAAATCAGAACATTTTGACATTGTTTCTTTAAAAATGATGCCGACTAACTGTGACAGCTGACAACGTTTGAATTCAGTTTTTGAGACAAAGGTGGCAAAGGCTGGAGAACACGCGTGACAGGCAACGTAGTAACAACGTAATAACACTCAGCTGCACATTCTGCAGTCTCTCAGTGCACATTTCACTCCCCAATGTGAGCAGTGAACAGGCACCAAAATAAACTAACTACACATTAGCAACCAAAATAAGTGTGTTGCTACATTAGATCATTTTTTATTTTTATTTTATTTATTTATTTATTTTTTTACAATTTTTAATCAGAATTTTAACTAAGTCAGCACTAAAGTATTGCCATTAACAAGGCCTCTGCCATTTTTGTTGGAATTTTCAACAGAGGTGGCAGCCAATAAATCAGTGGTTGTCCACCTCTCAGTTAAATAGGCAGCGAAAACACTGATACATTAATGGTCATAATGGTTTTATGCAGCAGCGCCACTGCTGCGTTGAAAAGTAACAACAGGGATGAAAAGCGTCTGTTCTCCGCCTGCATCAATGATGGATTTGAAAACTTACCTTAAAGCTGTTCAAAATGAATAATTAATTAATGGCCGCTGGGAAGTTTGCCACACTTCTCACTGGTGAATCCCCATTTAAGCTCTCATCAATTTAATAATTTGTTAGATGGAGAATTTTAAAGTGAGATTTTCATATTTTATAATGTCCAACTATGCACAACATAAAATGCTGTATCCAAAATGTTGTATGTCTGTATCCAAGCATTTTACTACATATATACTGTATGTGTAGTCCATGAAGTTGGCACTCATGAAAAAAAAATAAATAAATAAAAATAAAATAATAATAATAATAACAAAAGGACTGAGACAGCTGGTCTGATTTTATTGGACGTCATGTCCTTTGGTCTAAAGAGGAAAAGGACCATCCAGCGCAAAGTTCAAAAGCCAGCATCTGTGATGGTACGGGGCTTTTGGAGCAACATATGCTGCCGTCCAGACAACGTCTTTTTCAGGGACATTAGGACAGTGTGCCTTCATTATAGAAGAGTAGAAAAGGTGACGTGTCGCAGTGGTAAACATGCGCCTGTCACAACTGTTTTTCGGAGCGTGCTGCAGGCATCAAATTCAGAATGAGTGTGTATTTACAAAAAAACAATCAAGTTTTGAACATTAAATATCTTGTCTTTGGACTGTATTCAATTAAAAATCATAGGATTGCATTTTTGGGAATTGGGGTTTGTAAACTTTTGACAGTTTCATACTGCACACTACCAATGAAAAGAGTATGCAGCATACTATGTTCATCTGTAGTATGTAGTAGGTGGTAGGTAACTAATTTAGTGCTCTAAAAGATGATAATTAAAATAAATAAATAAATAAAGGACTGGAAGATACCAACTCATGTTTATTTAAGATGAATTGCAGTAACACTCCAGTCTAAATTTGGTGCTACAACCGGCAAAATGTGCTCATTATCCGACACTGCGTACACCGGATTCTGACACATTTTCTCTTTGGCAAGCCAGTAGTTTTATCATAGTTATTACTCTTTTTGTCTCTCATCATAAAGTCTGTGGTCAAAGTTCAGTATGATGCACGAAAATAAGAGCTGAGTAATGACAGGCCATACGAGAACAATGAATACCACCGCGTGTGGGTCTGTAGCTGCATGAGCCATCTGTACGGGGACCGAAAGCTTTCCCAAATTATGCAATTTTCAAAATCTTTTCAATGAGTGCAAATGGCTAATAAGTCTGGTTTAACATCATTTATCAGCCTCCGTAGTGGTGGCTAATCTATAATGAGCACCCTCTGAGCACGGGAAGTATTTAAAGGGTGATGAAGCTCTTGTCAAGTCACTGGGTAGTGTTGCATTGATGTGCCGTATCTACTCTGTGTTTCAGTTGCTAGGACACAGTTGGCAATAACAGGCCCGGTGTTGCCAGAGGACGGGGCTGTTATTTAACCAAAGCGTGACAGGACGGTTCGGTTCTTTCAAACACCACGAGACACTTGCCTCTATTTACCAAAACATAATCCAAATGGGCAGGAGCAGCAGCAATAGTTCCAGCAGAAATTCTCTATTTTGTATCTAGTTTGTTCAGTCTGAGGCCACTTATGTAACTCAAGTGGCTGCTGCATGAGTAAACAGAGGCATGCCAGCGTCTCCAACACAACAGCAGTGACTGATGGGATATTTGTGATCACTGACCTGCCACATTTCTTGCAGGGGAACTCTCCCTCCTGAGCAGCTGCGCCTTTGTTGCCTGTTGAGGGGCTGGTCCTGCGCGCGTTGCCGTCGTAGCGCGGTTTGGAGCTGGGAGGGGGCGGGTGAGGTGGCTGGATGACCCGGGACAGCGGCTGGTCCCTCGCCACGTCCTCCTGGCCTTTCATGATCAGAACGGTCCCAGGCTGCACACACAGTAAAAGTGAGAGTGAACATGAAAGCTCCAGAGAAGTTTAACACGGTCACTGAGAGCAATTAGGGAATAAATAATGTGCTTGAAGCTGCTTTATGGGCATCTTTCATGTAGGATTGTGTTACAACGGCATGAAAATGCGAGCCACTTAACACACATACAGACACACAGTTCAAGAAGACAAAAATACGCACAGTCTGGCACTTATTATGCGCGCTAAACAGTGAAATGCAATGTGAATAAGCAGGCTAAAGGTTTCTTGTCGAGTCATTGTTTGCTGACAGACATAATGGGGGTTACACAATCCTACAAACTGGACATCCGCCAAGTGATGTCCCCTGAAACATCCAGCAGGGGGCAGCAAATCCAGCACGCAACCACCGGGACAAGTCGGGCAGAGTTCAAAAGGACAAATGTGTCAAGTTTGATGAGGCCAACTGAGGTTTCTGACGAGGACCACGTGGTGGTTTGTTCCAAAATAATGTCTGTTTCTATTTAATGTAATCCTGTTCATCGTACCTGGAGGTTTCAGGAGGCATTTTAGCTTTTAGATTCCTTTCTCTCCTGCACAGGCTTTTGTTTATTTTGCATTCATGCAAATACGAGTATATGTAGGTGTAAATGTCTTATACATATCAAATCCTTTATAACAGGTAAACAAACAAAAAATATTAGTATCTGTCATCTATCAATCAGTATTTTTTTTTTATTAAAAATGCAATAATGACCACCAGAGAGGTGGTCATTATTAATAATAATGATAAGAGGTTTTTTTTTTAAATTTTCGAACTATGCATATATACTATGTGCAACTAATGATTAAAAATGCTGTAATGAAAGAAGAATAAAGTATTGACAGATGTAGCCTTATGTAGTTCAACAAAGCAAAATAAGGGGAAAAAAGAAAAGAAATGCAAGTAAAGATTTACTGACTTTATGAGGTACACTTGAACGTAGCATGAAACCCCCTGTTAGCAACCAAGCAATTTGCCGTGCAACGCAATGTACAGTACATTTCAGAGTTTAAGAGGTGCACCTGAATGCACCATGAGGTCTCTGTCCCCGTGTGTGTCAAACCCCGCCATAAACAGCAGAGCATGTGCTGCCATCCAGATGACGTCTTTTTCAGAGACGTCCCCGCTTATTTCAGCAAGACAATGTCAAGACACATTCTGCATGTGCTACAACAGCGTGGCTACATAGTAAAAGAGTTCAGGTACTAGACTGACCTGCCTGCAGTCCAGATCTGTCTCCTTTTAAAAACGTATGGTGCGTTATGAAGCACAAAATACATTAACAGAGACCCCAGCCTGTTGAGCAACTGAAGTTGTATATCAATCAAGAACGAGAGAGAATTTCATTTTCAGAACTTCAACAATTACTGTCCTCAGTTCACGATGAGGAGCTCAAAAAGACTTTAAAACTGGAAAAAAAAGAAAAAAGAAAATCATTCCTATCACTTTCAAGAGCCTGACAGGGGAGAGTGTGAGTGTGTGACTCATATAGAAGATGAGGCATTAGCTGCACCTGAAAATGTACACCAATGTGCACATGCACTTCACGTTTCACTCTTACAATTATGAGAAAAAGGGCTTCAAGAATGGGGACTATTTTATCCTTATCAGTATCTCAGAGGAAACCTTCCCAA
>JAJHUR010078307.1:0-10285 GCA_027495735.1 Lutjanus campechanus | reverse complement strand
GGTGAAACAACCACAGCCCACGCTGTGCTGAACGGCATGCAGTACTATCATCAGGACTGGGCTCACGCTGCTTCCCACGTTACTGTGCCCCCTCTCCGCCTGGACCCCAGTACTCCCAATTTTCTAATGAGCCTGCTGGGAAAGTGAGGAAAACACAATAAAATCTCATATTAAACGTAATTGACCCTTCCCAAGACCCGCCCCTTTTGGAACCTCAATGAACTTTCTCCTTTCCTGCTTCCTGTTTTAAGATATGCTATGTGCTAGTCTTGTCTCTGTTGAAAAGAAAAAAATAATTTTGAAGATGGTTCAAAATTTCACATGGTCACATGTTTTGATTGGTGTAATGATTCTAAAATCTAACAGGTCACTTAAATTATACCTTTTAATTGGACATATTTAGTATTTTTGTGAATTTTTCAATACATTTTGATCTAAAAATAACTTGTTTTGTACATTGCCCTTTTTTATTTAATGTAATCTAACCTTTTGGCAGTACCAGTGCCTCCAGGGCCCACTTGATGGCGCTCTGAGACCCACCAGTGGTTGAGGATGGTTAGTCTAGCTAGTCACATTTGATAGTTAATATTAACAAAACGCTTGCTAAATAACTAGCTAACCTACATCAATAGTTAGCTAGTATTTTGCTAACATTAGCTAACTTAAAATGTGACTATATGTGGCAACATCTTTTAATATCTCCAATATTTGGGTTTCTTTTCAACCTAGACGGGCCTTGCACATAGTATATCAAAGAACAGGAAACAGGAAAGTAGGAAGTTGACTGAGGTTTTGCCAGGTACCAAGCTCGCTCAACTGTTGTGAGCACAAAGCAGAAAGGAGCGGGACTGAGGACGGGTCAATAGGATGTCAAGTGTTTCTGTAGTAATAAATAATGTGACCCTCCATCATCTCGCTCTGTTCGGCCGCAGTGATACTCTGAATGTCGTTGGGTCCGACCACCGTCCGTTCACCATCAAACAGAGAGCCATGGGCAAGGATGATTTTACGAAGATCCCCCATGGGCTTCCTGGAATTCAGGATCGCATGAGCGTCATCTGGGAGAAAGGAGTGGTATGTGTAGCTCTTTTGTTCCTGTCTGGCTGCCAGACAACTTCCACAAATAGAACATCTGTTTTGGTTTGACGGTTATCGATTTGAACTTTAAAAACCAGACAGCAGAGACACAAAAAACATCAGTGTTTTTGTTTATTGAGTCAGATATTGTGTATGATTTTAAAGGGATAGTTTGGATTATTTAATGTGGGGTTGTATAAGGCACTTACGCATGGTCGGGGTATTACCCACAGTAGATGCCAGTCTGCACACCAGCAGTTAGGAGAAGCAGAGAGGGGCACCAGCAAGAAAAGGTGTTTTAGCTCCACCTAAAAAAAAAAATCAGTATCAGTTTGAGTATATGCTATATTTATAATATTTTCACTGCTTTACCTTGTCATCAGATAACCTTTTGCAACTTATGTTATATAAGCAAAATACAGAGGTGGCAAAAGTAAACACATTCTTTACTCAAGTAAAAGTGAAAAGCACAGGCTCTGAAATGCATGCAATGCATCTTGCAATCTTGTTTTGTCCTTCACATCGTTTTTTGTCTTCTTCCACCTTATACGTCATTTTCTTCTTTTATATCATTTTTATCCTTTTGGGTCTTTTACATGTTTTCCATCTTTTCATATCATAGACATTTTTTGTCTTGTTGCATATTTTTTGTCTGTCATGATAGACACTTATGGATACATCAAGAAATTGGTCTTTATAAATGTATTATTGTCCCATTCATTTAGGTTAAAATCAGTCCTGATGTTGGGAAGGCGACGTACAATTATGCAAAATAAAAATAATCAATTATGTCCAAGTACAGATATTTGTGTTAAAATGAAGGGAGTAAAAGTTAAAGTTGTCAGAAAAATAAATACTCAAGTAAAAAACAGAAAAATCTACTTAAGTACAGTAACTAAGTATTTGTACTTAGTTTCTTACCACCATTGGCCAAAAGTTCACTCTCTCCAAACCAGCCAGACTCTGTTGATGAAAAACGTTAATTTTATCTCATGGAACACAGGAGTTGGTGGTCAACAGATGCCTCGATTGATTAGTTTGTTTGTGTTATTGCGTGAATCTGAAATATCCTTTGAAAACATCGAAATCACACAATAATACAAACTAACTAACCGATCGTGTTCTGTGATGTAAAATTACTGTTTTCACTTGTGGAGTTTTGTTGGTTTGGAGGCTGTCTGACAGCAAAGTTAAGAGGCAAAAATATTCTAAATATAGTTTACACTGAAAGTGATATTGATCTTTTTTAGGTAACTAAAATACATTTTGTTGCTGACCCTGTCCACAGCGGTACATTGCTTAGTTCTACTGTAGGTGACACACTGACTATGTATAAGTACCTCATACAACCCCACTTCAAATAATCCGAGCTATCCCTTTAAGTTTACAAACATATTTTAAACTGTGTCTTTGTTATAACAGATCGGGGGTAAGATGGATGAGAATCGCTTTGTAGCGGTCACCAGCTCAAACGCTGCCAAGATCTACAACCTCTACCCGAGGAAAGGGAGGATCATCCCCGGAGCAGATGCTGATGTGGTGGTCTGGGACCCCGAGGGATCCAAGTATGAAACCCGATCCATCCATTCATCGACCGGCTTGTCTCGCTGCAGCTTTTATCTCGACTCTCTGAAGCTGATTTGTCTGATTTAACGGAGTCATCTTTTTTTTTTTCTTTTCTGCAGGACCATTTCTGTGGATAACCAGGTCCAGGGAGGAGACGTAAACCTGTACGAGGGTCTCCGCTGCCACGGTGTGCCCCTGGTCACCATCAGCCGTGGCCGTCTGGTCTACGAAAATGGCATGTTCACGTGTGCTGAGGGCTCTGGAAAGTTTTGCCCCCTGAGAACCTTCCCAGATTACCTCTACAAGAAGATGGTGCAGAGGGAAAAGGTATCAGACAGTGTTTGTCTGTTTGTGAAAACCACAGTGGATCAATATGAAAACTGACCTGAAATACACAGGAGAGACGCTCACCATTAGTCAGAGTAACACAGCCTTTGATTGGGTGATAACAGAAACCATTTATCAAATATTATAATGGAAAACACTGAATTTGAGACAGCTGTTCAGGTTGAGATGTATTTTTTATTTTATTTTATTTATTTTTATTTTTATTTTTACAAATTTTACATAAACACTTGGATATAGAGCTCAACAGTGAGGCTCCAGAAGTAAATCCCACTTATTTTCAGAATATAAGACTTAGATTATTACTCATAATGTTGTAACCATCCAAGATAGACTCGTCACGAGCTATGAGATTGTGAAACAATGGGAAACGTGAAGGATAATGTATAGTGAGCAGGTCATTATTGCGAAAAATCAGGATGATTCACGATGATGTTGATTCCTGCATCACCCTGTCAGAGTTACTTTGCAATAATGACCTGCTTACTGTACATCATCCCACTTATTACATGGTTATCTAACAGCATGAACAACAAAAAAAATCAACAATTTGCCACAAAATATTGATTTAAAAATTCTATCATTATATAATATGATCAGAACTGCTTCCATAGCAACAGTCTCTTTGTCATAGTGACGGTCAGGTTACTATAAAAAGACATTTTATTTGCAATGTCCTGGAGATTTGCAGTATAAACACTATAATAATGAGAAAAGTTAAATTTAGAAATAAACTGTATCATTTTCAGTGGTTTACAGAGTCTTGTACCGTTGCTTTTTCACAATTTTATGATCATTTTTTGTTCCAAATCAAATGTTTTATGGTTATGATTAATTCTCATGGCTGGATGGGTTGGTTTCAGGCTTAAAACTATTTATATATGGATTTTCTGAATTGTTAATGGATTGAATGAATGGGAAATTCACTTTCGCAACCAGAGCTGTGTTTCTTTTCTTTTTTTGTGTGCTTTTAGCACCACACCCAGAGTACCATTTAGTCCCATTATATTAGAAAGAAGGAGACTTCTTTTTTTTTATCTCCAAAACTCTCACCAACACTATCTAAATAGATAAATAGCACTACGGGTGAGAGGAAAATTTATATTTTCGGGTGATTTGGGGGGTGAACTGTTCTTTAAATATTTGATTAGTTTCTTACTCTTAAACCACAAGACATTTCCTCTAAGAAATAGTTTCTACAGCCAGTTACAAGTCAGTATAAAACATTTGTGATTTGCTTTAACATTCAGCAGTTATTAACCTGATTGTATTCATTTGTATGTGTGTGTGTTGTCCTACCAGAGCCAGGCTGTGAAAGCTGTTGAACGGGAGCCCTATACAGGTGAAGTTGTCGCGGTGGCCAACTCAGGAAGGAGGGACTTGGGGGCTTCAGATCTGGACACTCCGACACGCCCGTGCACCCGGCACGGGGGCGTGAGGGACCTCCACGAGTCCAGCTTCAGCCTGTCTGGTAAGAATCAACAGATCCACTCAGATATCAGCGAACATTTCTGATTTTTTTATCATGTAACGACACTATAACTGTAAAAGGGAGAATTCTTAGACTGTTCCACCTGAAAACTCATATTTTAGACACTGGTAACTTTTGCAGAAACTTGGGAGGGATGCTGTGTTTTGTCACTGCCTTTTTGACTTTGAAATCATACAATAATTGGCCTGATGAGGGCGCCATATTTAAAGAAATTTGGAGGGGCAGTGCTTCTTGTGGACCCCATACAGTCGACAGTTGGCGCAGCAGATGCCTGCATCGTCTGTGGATGATGATATGTTTGGGATTTAACTTTGAATTTCATTTTAACTTATTTTCAGCTTTACATGAGACAGATTTGTACATTTATAGCACTTTTCAGAAGAATGTAACAGGTTGCTTTGCCAGACGAAGGTACAGAAGGCTTATACCACCCTCTATTTAGTTGCTGTCCTTACCTAGGAGTAAGTACACTCGCACATCTTAAGTCTTAAATTAGAGAGATTTTACAGTAGAAAGATTTTACAGTAGAGGGCCTCATCTATAAATGTTTTCTTGCTTTTCTCTTCTATTTGTTCTTCAACAAAGCAGTAGGAGGAAAATACAAAAATCCTGCGTGGGATTCATGAAACATGCACTGACAGACAAATCTGTTCTTACCCACCTGAGCATGTTGATGAATTGTATTTGATCTTAAACTGAATGCAAACCACTACATTTGCAATTAGCATATGGAAACACCCCAGTAAAACGATATAAGGGCAGCAGAGTTAAGTGTTAAAGCTACGAGCCACTGAAATGAGTGGAGTGACATTAAACAAAGATAAATGAAGACATGGGGGAGAGGATTGCAGAGGTTGTGTGCAGCAGGTCCAGCCATTTGTATGCCTTTTATTTTTTGCGCTTTCATGAAGCAAATTACTTTTTCTCTTGCAGACTGGCTCACCAGCCATCTGGGGCACTCTAAAATTTTATTCTTACCTGAGAACAAACAGGAAATACAAAAGTATTGATCAATATCACAAGTTCAGAAATTGTTTGCATGAACAATTTAAGATCAAATCTGATAGTACTCACCATAATTCTGTGCAGAAAGTAAAGACATGACATGAGAACCTGTTAACTACTGGCTCTCAGAAACAGTTCCTACCCCCTAGTGCACATTCAGGTTGATGAGGAATAGTTACTGAAATATTTTGGCATCAAATTAACAATATCTTGGTACCTGGGGATTTATTTCACCATGGAAATTGGCAGTTTTCTCTGTTTAAGTATAACCATTATTCATACAACAGAAAGCCTGATTCTATGCCGTAAATGTTTACTTTACACTCAAATACTTACCAGTAACCGTAAGTGGTTTAAGCAATATTTTAAAGGGAATGAGAAGAATTGCTTTGATGTTTTGACGTACGCTGCGTTGCTTAAATCTCCTTGTAACTGAGCATAAGCTGTTAAGAGAATCCTTTTCAGTACCACGAGAACATATGCTACAAATGCTACCAAGAATTTGCAGTTAGTTGTGTTTCTCTGCTGAACCCCCTGCACGTGTTCACGTTCCCTGCTGCTCCAGGTGCCCAAATCGATGACAACATTCCAAAGAGATCCTCGGCCAGGATCCTCGCTCCTCCCGGAGGGAGATCCAGCGGGATCTGGTAACCGATCAGGCGGCCAGTACACGAAGCAGAAGAATGACACCTGAGGGAAACATACGGCCCGAGCAAGATGACTTGTTTTTTTTTCTTTCTGGAAGCTTAGAATGTGTGTGTGTGGGGGGGTAACGAATTCATGTTTTTATTTTGAACGCAGCACAGTTACATAGGTTTGTAAAACTGTATGACAATAATCTTGAAATACAGATCGAGGAATTGCTAAGTGGTTATTATAGCAACCAAAATTTCAGTCAAATGTTAACCAAATATAAGCAGCAATTAAAAAAAAAAAAACGAGTTTGCCAGTGAATTACTTTGGCCGATGGATCACGTTAGGGGAAATATCTTACTAATAGTTTTAGGAATGTGAAGGTGAGTCATGGTTTTTATGATGCGATTGTGTTACCTCACTGTAAAATACGATTTTGCACTTGTATCATGTACTATTTAGATGCCTTTTTACATGATTTAATGTCACAAATGTCACAAATGTCTTTTTACCGCGAGCCATGGTGAATGAAATGTAATGAATTATTACAAGGGTGTTCGGCATGACATTAAGATGTCACTTATGGAAAAAAAAAATTGACCAATTGGTGAAAAATATCATAATGGAAGCTAACATTTTAAAATGTGTTTGTTTTATTTATTTTTTTATATATTTCATTGTTTGTGTTTTTTTCCGTTGACGCTACTGTGTTAGAATTATTTCCTAAACATAAACCCAGTTCTAAAACAGTTGGGACGTAAATAAAAACAGAACGCGATGATTTGCAAATCCTTTTTGACGTTTATTCAACTGAGTATAGTAGAAAGACAAGATATTTAATGTGCAAAGTAATTAACTTCACAACTGTCAAGTGAAATTCCTCTTTGTTGATACACAACTTCAGGTGCTCAACAGTCCGGAGTCCCTGTCCCTCATAATGCACCACACATTTTTAATGGGAGGCAGATCTGGACTGCAGGCAGGACAGTTTAGTACCCAGAGTCTTTTACTACAAAGCTGCACTGTTGTAACACGTGCAGAATGTGTCCTGGCATTGTCTTGCTGAAGGGACGTCTCTGAAAAGGACGTCTGGATGGCAGCTGATGTCACGTGATGGTTTAGCCATGTCATGTTCACCAACACAACCCCCCAACACCATTACAGATGCCCTTGCCCCTTATACTATGCAGATATTTCTCTGGATTCTCTGAATGTTTTAATGACATTATGGATTGTAAAAGGTGAAATCTCTAAATTTTTCTTGCATTGAGAAACAATGCTCCTAAACTATAATTTGCCCGCGCAGTTTTTCACAAACTGATGAACCTCAGCCCATCCTTGCTTGTGAACGACTAAGCCTGTCGAGGATGCCCCCTTTAATACCCAATCATGACATTATCACCTGTTACCTTTTGAATGTTCCAAACAGGTCTTTTGTTGCCCCTGTCCCAACTTTTTTTGAAACTTGTTGCAGCCATCAAAAACAAAATGAGTGAACATTTACATAAAACAATCAGCTTTATCAGTTTGAAGCTTAAATATCTTGTTCAATTGAACACAAGTCTCAAAGTGTTTGCAAATCATCGCATTCTGTTTTTATTTACGTCCTGACTTTTTTTTGGAATCTGGGTTGTAAGAATGAGGTTCTGTAGTTCATCGTCGTCACATTAGCGTTTCAGCTCATGTTTACAGCCTTATAGCAGAATAGACTTCTGTTCCACCCCCACCAAATGTGAATGAACCTATGCTGTGTGTACTGTGCATGGTAGCATAGTTAGAACTACTGTAATAATAAGCACTGTTATTGCTCATGTAATACGCAGCATTCTTGTCGTGATCGTATCCATTTTTTCCACAGAGAGCAAAAAGTCTCACCCAAACTGCCTTTTTCTCACCTGAGAACACTGACACCCACAAACACACCGTCCCGTTCATGCTGCCGGTACAGATGGAGACATGTTGATTGCTGTCATTTCTGTTAAGAGTGGGCGTTTTTTGTTTTGTTTGTTTGTTTGTTTGTTTGTTTTTTAAAAATCTGCTCTGATCTGAAACGGCAGGGTTTAAAAATGTTCCTCTGACCGACACCTCCGATCTAACACACCACTGTGAAACATATAGAGAAGGTGGAGTGATCCTCTTAAGTGTTCACAGAGTTGAAGGTCAACAGCAGCTATTCTTCAGGGGATCAAATGCCTTCATTCTGTATGTCACTGAAAAGCTCAGCACCATAACAGGAAGGCATGCTTGTTTAGCAACTACAGAAAAGCACTGATACTACTACTGTATTTTTATTATAGTTGTTTTTTTTAGTTACATAATTGTTCTTGTCTTTGTAATTTTGTTGTATTTTTGTCAACACTGCAGTGTAAAGCAGGGGTGCACACAAGATTTTCATCATGTTTAGACTCGGTTGTGCTCATTAATCGTTTGTTTTCTTTTTTTGGGGGAACAGATCTCACTTTTTGATCTTTCAGAAGCTCCGGTGAATCTTGATGTGTCTCACCCCCCCCTCCCCCCCTCCCCACTGGTGCTGAACAATGTGTCGTCACATTGAATTCCTTTTATCTCTTATTTCGTCCTGCAGCTCTTTATCACATGATTTGAGTGCAAATAAACCACAAAGAAATCTCCAAATGAATCCTGTGTCTGATTACTGACGGTGGAAAGGACATTTAGTCAAGTACTTTACTTTAGTACTTTGATTTTATGCTACTTTATAATTCTGCTTCACTGCATTTCAGAGGGAAATTGCTTCTGATCTCTAACAAAAATGTTCAGATATCTGATGATATGAATTCTTAACAGTTTCCACAGTAACAATATTTTACTTTTATAACTCCTCAAATGTACAGTAAAAGTCAAAACATGCCCAAGCTTTTGATGGATACTGTAGAAGTTTTATGTAAATGACCAAATACCTTGGTACAACCTCTCTGAAAATACAATATATTTCTAAGAGATGCTCACTCAGCAGATTTTAAAACTTGTGTATGAAACTATTGTTGAGAGTATTTTAACTTTTCATCTTCCTGCCTGGTTTGCTCACCTAAACTATAGATTTGAGAATAAACTTTCTAGGATTGTGTCATTGGCAAAGCCCCCAAAAACCCTTGACTCAACTTTTTGCAGAGAGGATGAGGAGGAAGCCGAGGAGGAGCATCCTGACAGATAACTCCCATCATCCTCTCTTCAGCCAGTTTGAGCCTTTAAGCTCCGGGAGGCGACAGAGTCCCTCTGGCAACAACAACAACAAAAAAAAGTATTAAAGAAGTCCTTCATCCCAAGTGTCAGTATTCTGAAGTCTGACATGACATGAACTACTTTTAATGTTTAATGATTAATGTTTAATATGTTAACTGTTTGAGGACCACAGAGGTAAAACTACAAAATCTACATAAATTTGTGTGCCAGTATTTTCTATTTTCTTCTTTGCTGCATATTTATTTATCCCCAAACTCCTCAGATTTATGTTTTGACCCTTATGTTGGGAACCACTGGATTAAACTATTGATCTATAAACTAAACTCACTCACAGAGGACATTTCCTTGCAGAACAAGCATTTCTACTTTTGATACTTGAAGCACAGTTTGCTGATAGTACTATTGTACTCTTGTTTAAACAGGATTTTGAATGCAGGACTTTCACTTGTAATGACATTTTCACAAAGCTGTGAAAGCTGAAATAATTAGATTAGGTTAACTGGTTAATTGATTAGTCAATCAACAGAAAAACAAACAGCTAATACTTTTACAAGACACAAACCTTGTATCTCCATATTTTGCCTTCTTTTCATAAATCAGTGCTATTGATCATCCTTTAGATCTATCTGTGGGTTTTATAAATATTTAACTGCTGAAAATTAAAACTTGGTGCTAACTTTGACTAAAACACTTTATTTTTTTCATTTTGTGAAAATGACAGTTTTGGATATAAAAGGTTTCTGCCTGACATCTTGCAGTGAGCTTGCAGGTTACACCTCGCCTCACTCTCCCCTTCCAATCATGTAGGAGAAACATGGTGGCGCAACATGACGGGGTCTGAGGAAGAGGACAGCGCCCTCTGTAGATTCTGTAGGGTTAAAAAAACACGACAATTCAGGTGATTAAACTCTAATGAAAACTTACTTATGAATTTTATATTAAATTTCTGCCTTATTCTGCCAGTAG
>JAJHUR010078306.1:0-14221 GCA_027495735.1 Lutjanus campechanus | reverse complement strand
TTGTGAGTGTATACACACTCTCCCACTCACACACACACACACACACACACACACACACACACACACACACACACACACACACACACACACACACACACAACTCAGTCTGGAGTTTTGATGTGAGCACAGACACACACATCATGTCAGTGTGGAGTTTTGAGAAGGGCTCACCTGCTGTAAACTCATCAGTGTGATTTATAACCTGTCTCATCTCCTTGTCTTGTTCTCTTCTTGCCTTCCCTTGACCCCCGTCCTCCTCCTCCTCCTCCTCCCCTTCCTCCTCTCTGTCTCTCTCTGTCTGTCACCCACAGCTTCTCAGCGCTGCACCATGCCGCTCTGACGGGCACCACGGAGCTGCTGTCTCTGTTGCTGGAGGCCCAGGCCACGGTGGATATCAAGGACATCAACGGTATCATGATGGCAGAACAGCTTTACCAGCTGAACCAGTGTCACCACACAAACCCACAACTCAGAGCAAAAAAAAAAAACAACAAAAAACATTCACGCTCAGGAGAAGTCAGTTGGGGTTAAATTGAGCCTGAAACTTCCTCAGCAGCTTTCCCACACTCTCAGCTGAAAATAAGTTTGACCCATATGAATAAATATGATTCACTTTGAAGTTTGTCTGCCATGCGGTGACAGAAGCGCTACAGCAAATATCTTCAGACTCCAAGCGGAACAGATATAGTAGAATTTGTGCGGGAGTGGCAGCCACTGAGACCAGAGGCGTGGAGTGCCTATAACTGTGAGTGTGACGCCTCCGACGTCAGCTATAGCTTTCTGAAGGGCCGTTTTGAAGGTTGAATTTACCTCTTGGGGCTTCCTACCAGCTTGTCAGATTTGGAATCCAGGGTCTCATGCATGCTAAGTGGAACACACATCGGTGGTATCACGTAGAGTCACACCATTTGATGGCCAAAGCACACTCTGAACTCACTGTGCAGACAAAAGAACTAGCCAGGATTTTGCGATGTTGGGAGTGAATGTTGCTGTTTCTCTTTGATGTCAATGCAGCAAAAAGGACGATGGTGTATCCCAACTTGCCAACCCTCCTGAGTTTTCAAGGAGACTCCTGTTTTTCTTTGCCCTGTCCCAATTTCCTTGCAGGATCATAAGTCTCCCAATTCCTGACAAATTTTCACACTTTTTTTTTTTCATTTTCATTCTCACAGCCTGTTTCTGACACTGTGCATAAGCCCTATAAATTCTTAAGGTCTACTGTTTCCACCTGGACAACAATATAGCTTCACCAGGCCAGAAATCCTCAGAAGAATTCCAGTTCCTTAAGGAACATTTTAAAGAAAATCTTCTGTGTAAATTTTCTTTTAGGGGCAGGGGCAAAAACTAAATGAGTGAAAAAAAAACTAATGAAACTAGTTTGTGCCATTGATTTACACAAGTTCACACTAGAGACACAAATTATTCTGCATTCTTATCTGAGAACTAAAAGTAAAATTTAAATTATTCAGCATAAAAATGCTGTTTCAGTGTACTTATAACAGTATTTTATTACTTTCATTCTTTAGAAGTCATCAGAATGCAGGAAAAGTTTCCAAAAACTTAATTGTTTTGTATTGAAATCCTCCCTCTTTTTGAGGTCTCAAGGTTGGCAAGTATGGTGTATCCTCATGTATCATTGCTCATCATCCTGTTATACATGTCAAGACTCTGCTGGTGCTTACAAAAAAAAACAGTACTCACAGGCATAGGTGTCACATGACTGGACTGGAGTCAGACTCAAGTCATAAATTTGATGACTTTGGTCTCGACTTGACAAAATCAATGAAAGACTTACAACTTAGCTTGGACTTAAACACCAGTGACTTGTGACTCCCCAGATTGACTTTGTTTGGGAGAGAACCATGAAGAACTTGAGTTACATCACTGACTTCTAACTCTAGGAAGAAATAATACCAGAGATAATTTTGTTCATGTACAAAAACTTTGCGGTGGTCAACAAAAGACAAATTGTAGCATGTGCAGGTCGAGAATTCCAGATGTAAATGGAAAAACTTCCAACTTCATTCAAAAGTCTATCGTTAAAATGGTGTTACATTTGGTGAAGAGCAAGTTATGATTTGTTCAGGACTCAAAACTAGGACTTAAGACTTGGACCGAAGGTAGATTAGTGCAGCTTTAAAAAATGTTGGTTTTGGTCTTTTTAAGTCATGTCAAGTTTTATGTATATTGACCAAACTCACAAATCACACACACAAAGATCTACATCTGTACAGTGTACGACACCTCTGTCCATAGACCTTTGATTTGGTGTAAGGAAAATCTCCCTAAAAAAATAACTTTTGAACAGGGAAAAATGTAAGAAACCTCAGGAAGAGCCACAGAGGATCCTGGCCCAGGATGGACAGACAGGCAGTACAGTAGTCGTATGTATAATACATATGATGAAATTGACAAAATTTCTGATACATGTAAATTATTAAATGTATGTAAAGAATTTGGATCCAGGAGGACACTGAACAACTCAAGGTGCGGCCAGTGGGATCTGAGCCATACAACCTCCTCTCCACCATGGAGACTTGGAACAGGACAGGTCACACAAAGAAGGAAAGAGAGAAAAAAAAGAGAGGGGAAGGAAACTCACACAGCTTGGATGAATGTGGGAACCGAAACAAAAACAGAGGGTTAGAGAAAAGTAATGGTTGTAAGTACCTGGGTTAAAAGATTCATTGAGACTGAGAGCGACTCACTGAAAGGATAATGTTAACAGGTACAAGGCCTGAACTGATGGAAGAGTAAGCACCAATTGAAAGTTGAAGCAAGCAAATGACTTTGGATTTAAAGACCTCAACAGAGTCTTTTCATGGGATTTGGTGCTACTGAGAAAAAAAGTAACACCAGCCTTACACTGCAATGAAGCACACCAATGATTTAGTATAGAGTTGGAGATCAGGGCTGACATTGCATAGAGTGACCCTGGCTTAAGAAAAAACATATCTCTGTAGTCCCAACATATCGGTGGCTAGTAAAACGCTGTGTTGGTGAAGGCGGTGTTGTTAATGTCGAACTCTGCCTAATATGATTAAAAAGAAAAAACCATGATCCTACACTTCCCATAATGCCATTTGCTAGTTTCTTTCATTAGACCATTCCTGATTGATTAACCCCAACAGGCTTTCTGTTAAAAAATTCCAAGCCCAAGTTGAGATAATCATCACTATGACATCATCAGGGTTATATTCTCAGATTTGACAACGCTCCTTTAGAGCCACAGAAGACATTATGCAACTGTTTTCACTGGCTGAGTAGCGCTTCCCTTGACGAGTAAACCGGCTCTGACATGTATAATCAGTAGTGATTTTCAATGTACATCTCGCCGCCTATTCCGTCCCATCTCATTGGCTCCAACTCTCACACGTTCCTGTCTCCAGGCATGCGTCCCCTCCACTACGCAGCATGGCAGGGCAAAGCAGACTCTGTCTTATTGTTGCTGAGAGCCGGCGCTTCAGTCAACTCAGTTTCCCATGATGGACAGATACCGTTACATCTCTCCGCTCAGTATGGACACTATGAGGTGGTGAGTATCCACACACACACACACCTCAGCTGCCAAAGGCAAAGTTCCAAGGCATTACCAGTCCTCCCATTTCACTGAAATCTACCCCCTTTGTGTCTCGGCCTGTATTGTCCACTAACAATACCAGTAATACCATTAATGCCATGACACAGGTCTTTCTCAAGAGTCTATAGGCAGTGAACACACACATTCCTTTCGTCCAACCTCTTCCGTTTAGCTCTTGGAATGTCTTAATGGACACGCACACACCTCAACCTGTCACATAGCCTATATCGAGGCCTGACCTCTACAGTATAACACCATCAAACACAATAGTGACAATCCTAAACACAGGCAGCACCAGAGCTATCGTATGTTCCCCTCTTCTGTTCAAAGACAAAACATCAACACTTGCACGCACAGCATGTGTTAGGATGACTGGCATATGAGTGCTTGTGCATAATACATGAGGCGATATCACTTTCGTTATCCTCTCTCCCTTTCTCTCTCAGTCTGAGATGTTGCTGCAGCACCAGTCTAATCCCTGCCTGATGAACAAGGCGAAGAAGACTCCTCTGGATCTGGCTTGTGAGTTTGGGAGACTGAAGGTATGAGAATATTTTGTGTAGTTTTCGTGTGTGTATGTGTGTGATCCATTTATCTGTGAATATTTTGGTGACATTTTGTCATGTCATCACTGCCATCATTAGTATCATCAATACAAAAATATCAGAACTTATCTTAAAACCAAAGAAATAAACCCACTGAATAAACCATACAAGATTTAACACATATAAACTGCTTTTCAAAAAGAATGTGTGGTGAAAAAGTGCACACATCACCCATGGTTTAAGCCATATTTACATGTGGTTTATTAGAATAAGGCCAGTGCGCTATACTGTGATAAAGAGGGAAATTAAAAATAAGGTGAGGGACCAAATCTTGTATACAGTGTTACATCATTAGGCTGGTTGTAGTTAATTTTAGCCAAGTACGAGTGATTTTTTTTCTGTCCAATCAACAGACCTAGTAATTCAGACTATGCTGATGAAAGGCACAAGTTCAAGCCAGCAATGCAGTTTAGCTCCCAGTCATTATTCATACACCTTCAGCTGCTTCTACATACAGAGTTAAGCCAGTTATGCAATTTAGCGCTCAGCCATTAGTCAAGCAATGTAGTTTAGCTCCCAGGTGTTTTGCATCCTTCATCCCCTTCCCACTTTTCTAACTATTTATACTCTTTCAGCTCTTATCTGGTCATTTATACTTTAATCCATAAACTTAATTCAAACTTTAAAATGTTCTTTCGTACATTTTGGTTATTATTGCCAACTTTTCAACAAACCTTAAAATATTTCACATCTTTCACACATTATTGCATTCAACATTTTAATCCGCCAATGCAGTTTAGCGCCAGCTTTTCAGCATCTGGCATTCACACTGCAATTTCATTAGAAATTCCCTTTTCTAGTTTTAATGGTTGTTTTGTACTCAGTTCAGTCATTTTTATTTATTATGCTGTTTCCAGTATTTTTTTTAATATGGATGCACTTTGTAAACTGTGTTTGATATTTGTGCCATAAATTGAATCATAATTCATTACCTTTCTGATCTTTGATGACAAAAATTAAGTTATAATGACTTGTATTAAAAGTCAGTGGAGCCTGACTGGTACTGGATTTTTGAGGCAGATGTTGATATCTGAACAGTCTATAGTCATGCCAACAGCAGCGTACTAACTTGCTCACCATGACTATGCTAATAAGTTGATGTTTAGCAGGTATAATGTTTTCCATATTCACCATCTTGGTTTAGCATGTTTGCTAATTTGTCCTAAACACAAAGTACAGCTGAGGATGATAATATGAGTCCGATGTAATTTATTTTTCTGATATTTGGTCATAATCTTAAGTATTGGTCAAATTAGAACTGATAATATTAGATGAAAAGTTAATTGATCACAATTTTAACCACAAATATCAACCTCATGGTGGTGCTACAGAGGAATTTGGAGGATTACCGATTTCATTACATTGTGTGGGAACTATCTGAACCAACTGTCTGTACCAGACAATCCAACCTGAAAATGTTAAAATATTTCACTGATAAATGAAAAGATTAACCTGCTGGTGGTGCTAGAGGTAAAGTTGGGGCCACCAAGGATTAGTAGGATTCATCCTTTGGCGACCATGGATATACAGTATGCACTAAATTTAATGGCAAGCCATCCAATAGTTGTTGAGACATTTCACCCCAGAGATGGAGAGACTAAAACTCCATGTAGTCATTTGCTTTATTCTTGTAGTCATTCTAATCCAATTATCTGCATGTGAAAACACCCTATTTGGCCCTTTTTGCCCTTTTTGGACGGCAATGGCCTATGTCAAACATAAACCATGGCTTAGATGAAGTGACCCATCTAAATTAAGCTTGTTTGAGCGAAAGGAAAATAGGCTTCAGTGACTCTTTTTGGACGCACGCACACTGTAACGTTAAAGGGATTGCACATCGCAGCGTGTTTTACTGTTTTCTCTGTCACATCGCCGGATAAGCCTGGCTGTGAGATGTATAGCTGGCCCTGTAATTCAGAATTAGACACACACACACACACACACACACACACACACACACACACACACACACACACACACCCTATGCCTGTTAAATGTTCTCACGTCTGGACTGAGTTTGCAGTTTAGCTGTGAGAGAATAGAAGGCTCTGAGCTGTTTTTGTGACATACTTTGTGAGTGACTTTGTGTGTGCGTGATTGGAAGCTATGGTATCTTTAGACAGCTGCTGACTAGTGGATAAGCCTCTATGTACTAGCTTGACCCTATATATGTCACCATATATATTATTTCAATCCATATATTTTTACCACACACCGTCAGATATCTTGGCTTTGCATACAATATATATTTAAGTATTGCTAATGCTGTAATTCTTGCCCTGATTCTGCCACTCTTCTGTTCTCAAAACTCACACTTCTTCATCTTCATTTGGTGTCTTTGATTTCTCTTTAGGTTGCTCAGTTGCTGTTAAGCAGTAACATGGTGGCAGCGCTGTTAGAAGGGGATGGAGGGCCTGACAACCTTGACTCCCCATCCACCACCCCCCTCCACCTGGCAGCCAGGAACGGACACAAAGACATCATCAAGTAAGATCACAGTGGGGAGCAGTATTGAAATGTACTGTAATGGAATTCTGTCATGTCTATTTCTGCCCTTTCATCTTTCAGCAGCTTCTGTCTACTTTAAGCACAGCAACTGCTATGATACGGCTGCTAACTACTGCTACTATCACTGCTGATTCCTTGGCTTCTGCTAATGCTGCTACTGCCAATATTGCTAGCACTACAACTACTACTGTTACTGCAACGACTGGTCCTACATGTACTCCAATACTATGGTTACAGCTTTTGCTGTCCAGCTACTAGTTCCACTGGGGAGTGTATTTTTGTTCTTAGGGCTCTGTTTCCCCAGAGTCCTAGGTTCTATGCTCCTGTGTTCTGTGCTACTGCTGGGCAACATAGAACCTTGGGAACATAGGATCCTGGGAAGATAGGGCCTTGGGAATATAGGACCATGGGCACATAGCATCTTGGAAACATAGGACCATTGAAACATAGGACTCTGGGAACATACAGTATGACCCTGGGAACATAGGACCCTTGGAGCATAGGATCCTGGGAACATAGGGCCCCAGAAACATAGTAACTTGGAAACATAGGACTGTGGAAATATAGGACCTTGGGGAAATAGGATCCTGGAAAAATAGAGCCTTATGAACACAGGACCTTGGGAACTTTGGACCCTAGCAACATAGGACTCTGGGAACATAAGACCTTGGGCACATAAGACCCAGGGAACATAGGTCCCATGAAACATAGGGCCTTGGAACATAGGTCGTGGAAAAATACAGGTACAACTTCCACTGGGAAAAGAGTTCTTTTTCCACAGGGTCCTAGGTTCTATACTCCTAACCCACTATGTGCTAGTACTGAGCAACATAGGACCTGGGAACATAAGATCCAGGGAAGATAGTTCCTTTGGAACATAGGACCCCGGAAGCATAGGAACTTGGAGCACAAGTCTGTGGAAAAATAGGACCCTGGGGAGCACAGGGCATTGGGAAAATAGGGCCCTGGAAACATAGAACCCTGGGATCATATGACCCAGGGAACATAGGACCCTACCACATAGAACCCTGGGAACATAAGACCCTGGACACAAAGAAACTTGAGAACTGAGGACTGTGGGAACTTGGGAACTTGGGAACATAGGAGAAAATAAGACCCTGGGACCTTAGGGGTCTGGGAAAATAGGACCGTAGGGGACATAGGATCCTGGGAGCATAGGACACTGGGAACATAGGACTCTGGGAACGTAGGACTCTGGCAAATAGAACCGTGGGAAAACAGGACCTTGGGGACATAGGATCCTGGGAGCATAAAACCCTAGGAACATAGGACCTGGTGTTGCTTCCTCTTATATGGCTGCTACTTCTACTATTGCTAATTTGACCACTTTTACTACAACAGCAAGTTTTACTACTACTGCCACTATTATCACAACTACTCATTACATCATCATTATTCATTAATAAGACTGGGTGTTACATGGTGTTATGCTACTGCTAATACCACAGCTACTGCTATAAGTACCACTGTTACCCGTGCTACAGCCTCTGCTGTTTTAATGCCACTTCTACCACTACTGTTAACACAACCATTTTTTGACCACTAACTACTGTACTATTTCAACTGCTACAGCCATTACTTCCACAGTTACTGCTGTTACTACTGCTGCCCCAGCTGCTGATACTATTACTAATGTTACTGCTTCCATAAATACTAGTATTACAACTTCAACTATTTTTTACTGCTGCCACTATCACCACTACCAGGGCTATCAGTGCTGCTACTACTGTTTTTATTACTGTTATAATCTCTACTACTGCTAATGCCATATATGCTCTGTGCCACTATAACTCATTTTGCAACTAAAACAGCTGCTAGAACTACAACATCTGCTGCTGCTACAACTGTTACTACAGTACTGCCACTAATGTCACTTCAACTACCACTAGTTCTATTGGAAAGGGAGGGTGAGGCAAGGTATTTGCAATCTGCAAGCTAAATCCTACACACTGGTCCTTTAAATGTATTAACACTTGTGTTTTCTTACTGAAATAACCTTTGTGTTTATAGAACCCCACCACTCTTACACTTGACAGGATACCATATGTGTCAGTCCTTAAATCACAGCTGCATGTGCTAAACATTTTCCCTCAGGTAGCTCCATATTCAAAAAGACGACATTCTATACTGCAGTGATATTTAATCCTCAGTAATTTCACACTTTTCAGAAGATACCCCAGAGTGTTTTTAATGCCAGCATATCTGTGGAAAAATGTATGTACTCAGCCAAGTAACTCCACCCTGCCTCTCAGACATGGTGCTAACGATTCCCATCCTAAATGATCAGATCTCTTTTGCAATACCCTCTCCATCCTCCTCTCTCCTGTTCCTCAACAGGAAAGTTGAATTGCAGGCATGGAGGAGAAAAAGGCAAGCTTTCAACACAAACAGACATTAAAAAAAAATTCACTGCATTAGCACAGGAGTTTATTCAGAGTTTACTCAGCAGAATTTGGCTGTGATCTCCCACTAAGGGATTTATGTCTCTTCAAAGAGTGCCACACTTATACAGCAGACGTTTCAGAGCACCTATTTTTTGTATCGCTGGAGGAGCTTTCCAGGTCTGGTTAGAACTGGAGCTGCAAACATTTGCACGCAGGCAACCAGGAGATAAGATTTAGTCTCAGAGAAGATGTGAAGATTTTTGTTGTTGACTTAGTATTTTATATGAACACACTCTGGGAACGTTACAGTAATGAGTGTGAATGTGTTTGAGGAGGTGTGCATTAAACTGACATAGCACAGTCATAACCATCCCATGAATGTCTTTTGTCATTTGGTCAATTATGTCATTTCAATGAAAAATTGACATTGTTTGAAATGTCTTTGTTATGACAACTTGACATTAACCAAGACTACATGCCCTGTCATTGTCTTAGGAAAATCTGACTTTAACTAGGATGACATAACCTGCCAATGTCTTGATGATAAGTTGACATTAACCTAGATGACATAACTGTCAATGTCTTTGTTATAACAACTAGACATTTGACCAAGACAACATAACTTGTCAGTGTCCTTGTTGTGACAATTTGACATTAACCAAGACAACATAACCTGTCTTTGTCTTATGACAATCTGACATTAACTAGTATGACATAACCTGTCACTGTTAGTGACCTATTAGTGTCTTTGTGATGACAACTTGACATAACCTGTCATAAACATGTCATAACAGACCTAATTATCATAAAGATTCATAAAAACTCCTTTATGTTCATGATAGGTGTCATGTCATGGTCATGACGGTGTCATGTCATTGTTATGCACACCTCTTCAAACTAAGTGCCCAAGCATTTGACACTTAATGAATACATGCTTTGCAGTTTATGTCTAGTATATGAGAGTAAACCACCTGCTTCTCTGCAGGACAGAGACGGAGAAGTCTAAGCTGTCTGACAGTTTTCAGACAGTCAGCCGTCTCATAGCAAGATTAAAACTGTTGCTGCTGAGTAAACGAAGAAGGTGCCGGCTACAGTAGGTCCGCTTCAGGCTCCTTCTTTCATCATACTGCGTGGTTTAATATTTCTCCTTTCTGTCCACCCCACCACACCACCCCCCCTCCCGCGGTGTCCCACTTAGTGCGATCCCGTCAAGTCAAGAGTGTTTTTGTCAGCAGCATTCACATTTCACAAGTCACCATTAGGCTCTTTACCAACAGTCAGCTCAAACCACAGGCTGAGTTTACATCTTTGCAACTGTTTCGTCTTTGCAGATTTAAACACAGTTGTTTCTGTAGTAGTCCAAAGAATCATTCAGCCATCTAGCAGAGCATCAGGGCCACTGTCTGGGAAAAAGGCATTTTTGAGAAACCTTTGTTATAGTGAATTTGTTTTTGGCACAAAATGACTTTATCCTTCAAAATTTTTTTCTAATAAAATTACAAAAGCCTAAGTTTTATGGAAAAAAAAGACATAATATTTTTGGAGATTGACACTAATATAACAAGATCTTTATTTTAGTATTCTCTAATAGTAAACAGATGAGAGGCAGGAACGTGCGGGTTGATTCTACAGGATCAATACATCAATTCTGACAAGCTACTCATTAAACTCATCACGCACTTCTGCATCAAACTTACAGACAGTGGCAGAAAGGAAGCCTAACGTGATGTGGTGCTACTTTAACGAGTACATAGAAACACCACAAGATGCACTGTTTGTGACAAGACAGAACTACACAGCCACAACTTTTTCCTCTTGCTATTATTATTATTGTTATTATTATTATTATTAACAGTATTTTGTATTATCATGCTTACCATAGTATTTCTGTAGAATATACTTTTTTTTTTTTACACTTATTAGTACAAACATTTTTATTTAATTGTACTCATATTTGCTTATGTAGTAAATTAAAAGTGATTTTCCTAGATTTGTATTTTTTGTCACGCAAGACTGGTCATTATTTTGAAAAATGTCATACCCGTTTTTAAAAAAATAGCAGCATCGGTAAAATTGTGACAAAAAGTATTGGTATGGCGTTCAGTTTAAGAAGTTTGGTACAAACTTTGGTATTACAACTTCCCCATAAAACTACATCTTACAAGTCAAAAAATTATGAGATAAAGATGTAATTTTACAAGATAATTCTAATATTTTAAGAATAAAGTTGTAATATTTGTTTTTATTTTGTTTGTTTTATGAGTCAGTGCAAAAGTAGGAATTATTTTCAGAACTTTATGGCTTTTGTCTTGTAAAATTATGAATTTATCAGTAGTTTTTACAAATACAATTTATCATTTTACAGTTTTTATTTGCAATAATAATATTTTTACATCATTCTCTATCATAGCTTTATTTTCCAAATCTTTTCCTAATAGTGGCTTTAATACTCATACACTCTTAACCCCATAACAGCTGAAAACTGTTCTTTGAGCTTGCTGGGAGATTTTCTTTAAAATATCTGCCTACTTCAATCACTGACAGATGTCACACTTTGATGCTCTCATGTTGCTTCTTGGAATCGATACTTTAAAATCTTCGCGGGTTCCTTAAAACCTCTTTAAGAGTCTAAAATAAAATAGATTTTAGGCCCTTAATTATCTTCAAAGTGATTTTGACAGAGCTAAAAAAATTGTATTGGACTATAAAGTTAACATTACTTTTTATAAAGTTGCATTAGTTATCATCAGCAAACGCAATGACACCAGCGTGGAACCCACTCTGCACTAACAACTTTAACTTCTACAACACCTTTGCAGTGAAGACAGTTGAGCTGTTTCAAACCATGTTCCCTGATTCAGACATTGCTAAAACTTTAATTTCCTTTTTCTGCTAGGATTGACTTGAAATAGGTCTTAAATTGAATTTATAATGGTCTGTAAAAGGCAGACTGCCTTTATTTAGTCAAAATCACACTTGTCTAACAGTTGAATGGAAACATGCTGTAACTAAGTAGGTAGCTGCAGCATCCACTGGGCGCACTGGTGCCAAGACTGTGCGCGGAGTGGGTTAACACTCAGAAAACACCATGCATATGAATCCAACTAATATCCTACAGCAGTGCTTTCAGTGTTGTTTACTTCTCAAAACCTGACTCAACGTTCACACAGCAGGCTGAGGACCTCCTCCTCCTTCTCTGGATACGACGCCATCAGCATTCCTACAGAACCAGAGACATATTTGTTAGCTCGTGTGTGTGTGTGTGGGTGGATGAGTGGGGGGTACATGGCTTAATGAGATGTTGCAGATGTCTGTCTCAGCTGAATGGATGAATCTGTTTTTGAGTGCTGCCTGCGGCTTTACACGAGTGTTTGTGCTTTGATTTCCTAGGTTGCTGCTCAAAGCTGGTATTGACATCAACAGAGCCACCAAAGCGGGGACGTCTCTGCACGAGGCTGCCCTCTACGGCAAAACTGAAGTCGTGCGGCTGCTGCTTGATGTAAGAGAAGACGATATTAATATTATGTCAGTTCAGCTAATGTGGAATTTTCAGGCTGGCACTGATGTTTTTGTATTAAAGGGACAATTCACCCCACAAGCAAAAATTCATAATTTACCTCTAGTCTGTAGTGCTATTTATCTATGTAGATAGTTTTGGTGTGAGTTGCCAAGTTTTATAATCAAACCACTGACTGTATAAAGAGAGATGACGGGTCTCCACTTGCTCCTCATAGAACGAGTCGAACTTGACCTTGTGCAGTGTGACATGTCCTGTCAAGAGTTTTACAGACGTCTCTTTAATACTGGTGGCTTATGGGGGAAAATGTGTTTTGGGCCACAGGGGAATTTTTTTGTGGCCACTGGGAAAAATTGGAGGCATTGTCCCCTATTGTCAACACTTCAGAAAAGCAGCAATTTGATATTTATTACTCAGATCAAAGCACATCCTGGATACTGGACCATGACTACTTCTTCTGTCTGTGTGGCACTTCCCACTGTACAAAAATGAGTGCTGCCATCTTGTGTTGGTGATGTCATTTGGAGCCTGAGTTTGCACAGTAGCCCACACAACCGGCCAGCTCAGTGGAGACCAGATCTCAGCTGTCAGTTATGACGTGAAGCCCCCTTTTTTATATAATCAAATAACTAATTAAAACCGAACTGCCCAGAAGAACACTTGAACTAAATCAGCATGACAAGAACTATCTAAAATGACAGAAACCACCTTTGGGTAAAATTTATTTGTCATGTATTTTGATTTTTAGTTTGGCCCATCTGTTAACATGGAGGTAGTAGAATTTAAGACCTATACTGCAGCCAGCCAGCAGGATGTTTTGGTTCTCATGTCGTCCATCTTTATACATATATGTGAATCGTGTTAATGCACCTAAGACATACATTGAGATCTGATCACTCAGACCACATTTGGCGGTGGTTTGTGCCACGTGTGACCACCTTCCTATGTATGCAAATGAGCTCTTATGTTGTCCATATTGATATATGTCAGGGAATGGAACTAAAAATGCATTTGAAAAGCTCAACAGCAATGTCTCTTTCCAGAAATCATGACTGCCTCTACTCATGGATGAGAGGCTTGTGCTTGTGATAGAGTGGGATGTAAACATTGATGGCGTCCTCCTCGGCTGAGCTGTAACCTCTCGTCCATGAGTAGATGCACGGTTAGAAAGTTCCTACATGAAACCTCTCGTAATGAGGTCTGTGGATTATCTTGAGTAACCTGTCATGATTTCAGGTAAGAGACACTGCTTCAAATGCAGTGACATCTCGTTCCATCATATTTGGGAAGAGGTGGACATCTCTATGACAGATATCTTCAAAACTCAGAAACTCACACCAAAACTGGATAAATGGCACTACAAAACAGAGGGATAAAAGTAGTAGTTTTGATTTTGGAGTCACTGTCCCTTTAAAGGTGTAGTTAAAAAGACTATTTAAAACAAACACGACTTCAGACTACAATTCCAGTGTTATTCTTTGATAAAGGAAGGAGGTATTTGAGGGAGGTTTTGTTTTAAAAGTGCATCTCACCCTCTGTAATCACACAGTGTCTTTGTGTGTGTGTGTGTTTGTGTGTGTGTGTGTGTGTGTGTGCGCTGTCTCTT
>JAJHUR010078304.1:0-10558 GCA_027495735.1 Lutjanus campechanus | reverse complement strand
ATTAAATTTCACAAGGCTATGTCTTTTTTGGTCAATTTTTTAAATACACCATCAGCATTTATAATAGGTCTAAAAAACACTGTGTCAGAAATTTACTCCCCTTCAGCTCCCTCAACACATTTTTGTGTCCATTGACTTCCATTAAAACCACAATTCTTTGATCCCCTTAAAAAAGTGATTTTTTTCCAAATTTCTTGTCAGTCCGGTGTGAAAGAGGATTAAAAATGCAAATAAAATAAAAAAATAAATAAATAAATAAAAACTACTAGATTACACCATTTTCCCATATTTGCCATTGGTTTTCATTACAGCCTTGTTTAACCCTTGAACTCAATTGATTCTGCAGGCTCCTGCAGAACAGCTGAAATAATAACTTAAGTGGTCTCTACTTGTTGTCAGTGATGTATGCATCCAGTGTATATGCATGTAGTACAAGTACAAATACTAAAATCCATATGAAAAAATAGCTCATTGTAAACCCATAAGTGAAATATAACATTAGCTTGATTTTGATTTGACTTTTACTTTGAGCTTAAGTTCAGCTAGGTTCAAAGACACTTGATCATTCAAGTAATAAAAACATTGCATCTTGCAGCAGCATAAAGGTACGACTGTGCAGGAAAGCTAAAACAAAGTCTGGGAACGTCTGGTTTGTTTAGATTTGAGACTGAGCGGGTTTTCACATTAGGGACTTGGGCTAAGATCCGAGCACACACAGTCCCAAAGTCCAGTTCATTTGATAAGTGTGAACACTCCTATACCATGCCAGGGCATAGTTCGTAGATCTGCACTCGAGTCTTGGAGTTTTCACACAACGGACCCCAGGATGGATCCGAGCACGCTTGGCCCCAATGTACAGCTCATTTGTTCACTGATCCATACTTGAGTTCATTTGAAAAGGTAGTCGGGAGCATGGTTTGTTCAGGCTCGGGCACGTTATGCATTGAGTGTGAAACTGACTGGACCTGGAAGTTTTGTCAGTGAGAGCAGCAGCAAAGTCATCTCTCAATGCTGCCTGTCTCCTCTGTGACCTGTGTGTGCAGGCAGCACAGGCCCATCTCATCCTCTGAGATACAAGGCCACAGAGGAAGATGCAGGAAGCAGGCGAGAAGGTCATTGTTGACAACGTATTCAAAATATTAACAATAGCAGGCATATTACAAACTTCAACTCCACTGTATGACATCTGAGATCTTGCGACTTGCATTCACTGTTTTGTGGCCGAGACATAAACAGTATGGTTGATGACGCAGGCATACTGTTCTTCAACATTGTTGGTGTTTATAGGCGGATTGCAAACCAAGGAGGTGCAAAGGGCCACCTACCAACTCAGAGTGTGTGTCCTCCTGGAACCAGCATAAGTAATAAGGTAATAGGCTGTTAGAAGGTCAAACTTTGAAGGGTAATAAGAGTAAACAATGTAAAAAACAATGGACATTTTAGATTGTTTATATAAAATCTAATACTGCACCAAAAATAAAAATGAATCAAAATCAATATTGTTGCTAATACTTGACATATACTAGATGATATGAGTCCCCCACAAAAAAAATCCACTTGCCATTTCGTATATTATTTTGAATTCAGTTATTGTATTTTTTATTTTTATTTTTTCATTTTTAAAAAAACAGTGGCATCTTGTAAACAAACTGCCATTTAAAGGGTTAAAATCCTGAAAATGATGATGAAAATGATTTTTATGATTAATACTGAAGATGGAAAAAGGAAAAAAAGATAAAAATTGGAAATATACATTTATATTATGATTATTTTTATATTTATTTGGATATACACAAAAAATGTGTATGAGGGAGCTTAACAGGATTTTTTTGAGGGTGCACCAAGCTTGCTTTGGAGCTCTTCTGGTCTCTAGTAACCAAAAAAATTATGAAAGTATCTTTAAATGTAAATCTATCTATGTAAAACACTTTTTTTTTGTCCAAACGGCACTTTCAATCTTAAAGTTAAGGCAAGGTATGCTGTGTTCTAAGCTAACTGATGGGCCTAAATCTATGTGTTAACTGTGGTAGTATTTCATATGGCTGCCATGAAAAAGGTCTAGTTCATTATCATACACCAGTGAAATTACAACAATATTTAGCTACTTAAAAGATTACTTAGATTTGAATTTAGTTTTATCTTTAATCAGTACCCAGTTACCACAGTTATAGATTAGCTATATTTATAGTGTTTCGGTATACAGTGAAAGCACTCCGCAGTACTAATATCTACACCCACGCGTGAGTCACGCACCAATTAAAATAACTGAAATGTAATGAACAGGTGGTGGGTTACGTTTAAAGATCTCAGGTTTAATGTAACCTGCTGACTGTTGATAAGCCTCTTAATCGCTTTACCACCTCACTGATTTTGACTCAGTTTGCAGCTCCACTTTGCATAATCTCTGCCTGAAGAGAAATCTGAGTACCTGTAGAACATATCTTTAAATGCCATTTGGTACTTTCCCCCTGCTCTCATACAGAAAAATAACTAACTACATCCTGGTTCATGCATCCGGGTCATCTGTCACTTTGCCTTTGTCCACTTGTCCTCTGCTAACCAGCAAGACAATGTCTGGTTCACCAGTGTTTGCCAAAAGTCAAAAGCATCATTCGTTGTTCATACCTGACTTAATATTTCACTCATTACTGGTGACACAGATATTAACCCCCGGTGTTGTCATTTCTGGCAGAAACAAGAGGTTTAGAGGAATAAAAGAAACGGCTCAGGTTTCAAAGTTTCCTTTAGAATCAGATTTGTTCTTCCAGACTGTGTTTGTGCAGCCGTCCTGACCTCTTATAGTGATCTCTCTTTTACACACACACTCCCAATTTCCCACGGTAGTATATATCAGAGGGAGTCTTGTTATACCCTGAAATAGATTTATTTTGCAGTGAATGAGGTTAAGCAGGATATGCTTAAAATTAATTCATTACACATTTTTGTTTAATTATCATTTAGTTTAATGTTTAATCAGATTTTTTTGTTCCTATTTCTAGTTTCCTGGTATTGTCTTAGAAAGAAGTTCAAAGTGTGCGTGTGTGACTGTGCATGCAATTCACACCATCTTACACACCCATATCTGTGTGTGTGTGTGTGTGTGTGTGTGTGTGTGTGTGTGTGCTCTGCATATATAAGCCACGTGGTGGGCTTTTTGATCAGTTCCTCCTGGTTTCACCTGCTCTCCTGCAGCGAGGGAGCCGTCAGGCAGCATGACCTCACGGCAATGGATGCTGGCTGTCTGTTTTTTATTGGCCTCAGGTACCGTACAATTATTCACTTTATTATTGAATATGAATTCATTATTCTAAGCAGAAAAAGTGACAAGTAGCAAGGATAGTGCAAAAAAAAAAAAACAAAGGTTAAGGAATTTTGGTTGAATAAACAGAAAACAGTTATTTCTAATAGTTTTAGTTCAGTAGTTTATTGATCAGTTTTGTGAGGTTTTAATTAGGGTAGATGTCTCTACCAAGCCCAGCAAAGCCACTTTTCAGATATTTTAATATATATTGCTTCAATTTAAGTGGGACCATTTTAGTTTAAATGATAGCTGAACATCTCAAGTGTCAATAATTAATTTATACTAAGTTCTCTTTTTTTCACAATATACATTATTTATTGCTTTTTGTCTCAACACAATAACTTATACAGATTTCTAATTTATTGATTGTTTTAATTGTTTAATTTGTCAAATGAGCTTTATAAAGATGTTCACCCTACAGAATTTGAATGGGAGAAAAAGTCCTTCATCGCATTTGGCTGACAGTAAGAAGAGTAATGTCATCCATGTTACATTGAGTGGTGGCATAAAACAATTGAATCAATTACTGTACTGAAGTACAAACTTGAGATACTCGAACTTTACTTAAATATTTCCATTTCATGCTACTTCGTATGTCTACTACATTACAATTTAAAAAAAGTTGTTTTTACTCCTCTACATTTGAAAGCTTTAGTTACTAGTTATTTTACTAATTAAGAATTTACCCAGACAACTTAAGCTTATGAAATATGATAACTGATTAAACTAGTCAACAGTGTGTAAATGAGTTTAAATCAACTACACCACAACCATATACAAAGCTAAAATACTACTTATACATTAAAGCATTAGTAATAATAACGAAATAACATAATTAATTTAGCAATTAACATAACTGGGCAATTTAATTTGTGTGATTCTCTATGTAGACTTGAACTGATATGAGACTATATAATTTAGGATATCATTATATGATATGTAATAAGTGTTGTCTTTTTGTGTTTTTAAAGACTGCGTTACACTAATGTGATGTAATTTTTTTTAACTTGCCTGATTGTTCTTGCTGTTTTATTATTTGTCTTTACCCACTTAGTCATTATATCTACATTACCGATGATTATTTATCAAAAATATAATTGCGTTAACATTTTGTGAAAGCACCCGTAGTCATCCCTGCAGTATTGTTGCAATATTGATAGAGCTATTTGGTCAAAGATATTATGACATTTGATTTTGTCCGTATCACCCAACCCTGCAACCCCTAGTTTCATCAATGCATCATATTCTACAAGATCATCACTACATGAGCATTTAAGGCGCGTAATTTTAGAGCAAATAGAAGATACATATATTCAGATATATATCATATATCATGCCATAGCCTGAAAATATTAACATATTATTTAAAAGTCATATTGTGACAGTCTTATGTTCACAGTCAGGACTGATTAGGTTATTGACCAACCCTCAGTCAACAGACAAGAGGATTAGTTCAAGAAAATGCCAAGCTGCATTTTACAAATAACGAAAAGTAATTTACAGTTTTCTTATAGTATTAGTTTTAGTTCAACCTATGTGTCATGCAATCATTAGTTGTTGCATTTGTTTGTAGATTTTTAGCTGATAATACTTTTGTACTTTTACTTGAGGGACATTCTGAATGCAGGAATTTAACATGTAATGGAGTATTTAATATCACCGTACTGGTACTTCTACTTAAAGAAAGGATCTGAATACTGCTTTCGCCACTGATGTGTAAAATCAATACTGCTAAAATTATCATTATTATTATTAATTATTCATCATTTTTTATAATTCATGTTTATCCCCCACCTTGATGCTGTATTTGTCTCCTAGTTTTAGAGACGGGGGATTCAGTCACAACAACAGAAACTCAGAAATGTAAGTATAAGTCACTTTTTAATAGTTGATTATGAGGTTTATTCATTAAAAATCTAGTATACTACATGTAAAGAATGAATTGGCTTTTTCATATTTGGAGTGATCGTAATGCAAAAGTAATTCAAAGATTTTATTATTGAGTTCTGAATGTATTATTGGAAGAATAGTGTTGCTGATTACTCCTTCAGCAGCATAAACGAATAACAGATTAGATTCCGAGAGTAATATTTCAAACCCAAAATTCAACGTAACAAAATAATTGAATTGATTTGTTGCTTCATTTTTGACTCACCTATCATCTAATCAGTAAATTCACTTTTGCTGTGATCAGACATCTGCAAGACTTTTGGCAGCGGGGTTGTCCTGCCTTTCAGCGGTTCGGGTTTCCATGTGCGGTCCAACTGCCCATTCACCCTCACCCGCTTCACCCACAACCGGGTGGAGTGCGACATCACCACAAGGCGAGGTGACAATGGGCTGCTGGTTCAAGTCGAGATCATCATCAACAAAATCAGGACTGTTCTGTACAATGGAAGCATCCTGGTGGAGAAGAAAAGGTTTGGGCCCCTCGTCTACTCATCCAAGATTATAGTGTGAAAAAATCATATTGTTCAGCCACACCAACTGCAGTAAGAGTGCAAGAAAATAACAAAGACAAAAGTAATTCACTCAAATGGTATTCATACTCAGCCACACAACCAGGTGATTGACATGTTTATGCATTCTTAATGTCATCAAAATTAGTTGTTTATTAGCTTTGACTCCGGGAAACTGAACATAACTAATGGTTTGTCTCTCCAGTCCAGTTAAATGAAAACACACACAGAAAGTGAGTATTATGCAAAGATGTCACATGCTTCAAGGTGACTTTCAGGGAGTTTTGGGTGAGGTGGGCAGTGTAATACTTCGCCAGTTTTATTGTTTTTCTTCAAACAAAGTTGAGGAAGTGAGAATATTTCCGATCAGTCAGAAATTAAGAGGAAAAACCTGTTTCACCTCAGGCGGTGTGCTTGAAAGGATAGTTCGGATTATCTGACACAGGGTTGTATGAGGTACTTATCCATAGTCAGTGTGTTACCTACAGAAGAAGGAAGTTGGCATGCTCCCAGTTTGGAAAACTAGTGGGAGCACTGGTATAAGAAGCTAAGAAATGAACTGCTGTGGACAGGGTCAGCAACAAAAGAAAATTTTAGCCACTTAAACAAGACCCACCAAAATAGATCAATATCCGTTTAGAATATTTTCACCACTTTTCTGATGAGAAACCGCCATCATAAGCTAAATGTTGCTCTCTCCCAAGGCCACCAAATTCAAAAAGTCTTTTTCTGTGCAAAACTCAGGAGTGAATCAGTCAGTTTGCTTGTGTTATTGTGTGACTTCAGTGGTTGTTTGATTCTTCTTTCAAGATTTTATTTAGATTTAGAATTCTCATTATTTAAATCCCTCTGTAATAATCCATGCTCTCTGTATCTGTACTCATATATTTGTATGTTTATTTGTTGACAGTATTTCCCTTCCATATGACCACACGTATCAGCATATCTTCCACTACGGCATCTACACTAAACTGAGGAGCTCGCTGCTTCCTCTGTCTGTCACCTGGCACAATGTACCTGGAGGAATAGACACTTTGTGGGTGAGAGGACACAGACACTACATACGTATATGTTGACAACCTACAGTAGACATACACAAGAGAGCATAAACACAAATAAACACACATAATGCATACACATCATCCTAAGTTAAGTGTAACATTTACAGCTAGATTGGTACTATAGAGCGCTGACATCACCAACTAAAACTGTTCTTTTAAACTTGTTAAGGTGGAGCTGGAGCAGGAGCTGAGCACTGACACGAGCGGACTGTGTGGAAAATACAACGTCCCAAGTATGATAATGAAATGTGGAATGGAATAACTAGCATGACTGTTGTAGTAGTACGCAATACTTTTACAATGTAGCAGCAGTAGCGGTGATAGTGTTGGTGGTAGCAAAAATGGTCAAACTTGTTGTTATTACAAGCTAGAAGATGATGAGTTTTACATGAAAAGTTAAGTGCAACCATGAGTGTAAAATGAATGAAAATTGCGCCTAGAAAAGGATTTGTCTATAGGATTGTGACACTTTACTTGAAAGGGTGTGCATAAGACTGACATGACACTGTCATAACCATGAAATGACACCTGTGATGAACAAACCAGGACCGAACACAGCCTACGAGACACACGGAGGCCATTTTGACGACAGATAATACAGTACCAAGGTGGTTTTCTTTCTGGGTTTGGCTCTTTAGCAACAAGTAGCCACTAACCAGCTAATGGCAGCTACAGTTAGCAGCAATTAGTGTTTACTATAGCAACAAATTATGGCTAACTAGCTAATGGCAGCTACTGGTTGCAGCAGTCAGCTGTTACTTTAGTAAAAAGTAAGTGCTAACTAACTAATGGCAGGCACAGTGAGCAGCGATTAGTGGTTACTTTAGCAACACGTAACAACAAACTAGCCAAGGCAGCTACAGTTAGCAGTTATCTGTCCATGAGGAAACTCTGTAAATATCTTTGTACCGTATTTCCTGCCGTATAACTGGCCTTAGAACATGTAATGACATTTTAATTAAAAGTCCAAAGCGACAAGGCTAAATATACCACTGTCACTGAGGTCCAGGAAATAATTTATGACACAGTTGTAATAGTCTCATTACAGCCACCTAAAGCTAAATAGCGTCTTCATTAGTTTGCATGTTGTAGTGATAATTAGGCCTGCTATGACATGTTTATATTATAATGTTGTGGTTAATGTCAAGTTCTCATAATAGACACTGTAATCTTAATTGATGTCAAATTGCCATAACAAAGACATCTCAAACAACAGACTCTTTTATGTTCATGACAGGTGTTCATGTCAGTCCTTCAAATAAAGTGTTACCATGGAAACTTTGCAAACAGTGTGCTCTGAAAATGTACATTTTTGGTGAAATTAGGTGACAAGCAGCAGCTGACCACGGAGAACGTGCTTGCAGACGACACATGTCAAACCCGAGATTCTCTCATCGTTATGAATCAAGTAAGTAAACTGTTGTTGAGAGGATTCTGTGCGTTCAAGTCTGATGTTTGCCCCACTGTTCTGTATGTACTTTCTTTGGGTTTTTTATTTTTTACACTCATTGACCTCATAGGAAGGAAAAACCCAGAGAATAAATTATCTGACCGGAGTGTCTTCAGTTATAAAGTAGTGGCATTATATGATATTATGTCAGTTTGAAATCATTGAGCCATAAATGTCATACTTCAACATTTTACAGTTTACTTACAATATGTCCCAAATGCTTCAGATGTTCAGATGGTTTCTCTGATGATATTTGCAGGAATGCAGACTGTTCTTTTCTTACACTTTGGACTGTCTACAAGCCACAACGCCTGATTATATACAACTCTGTGAGGAGAACATTTATGGCTATGAAAACAGCAAATACATCAGCTGTGCTTTCTTCAAAGAGATTGTCAAACACTGTGGAAACACCAGCTATGTCTGGAACCTGTGGAGACATTTTACCACCTGTGGTAGGTGCTCCTTAAGACTTGGTTTAAAACCCTTCAAATCGGCTCATATGTAGGCTGTTTTACTTATTTGATGATTGATTTGTCTGTTTCTGTGCTTGAACACAGAGAAACCAAGTTGTCCAGGAGATCTGGTTTATGAAGAACAGGGTGCGGCCTTTGTTCCCAGCTGCTCCAACCCGAACCCCAGCTTTTTCAAACAGGATCTCGTCAGCTCCTGTGTCTGCCCAGCGGGTAAACACTGTCTGACTGCATGATTTAGCTCTACACTTATCTGGATCTGTTGTCAAATTGCTTTGTTCACCCACATGAGCTTAATAGTAACAGGTTGACAAACTTGTGTTGCAGGGAAGGTGCTTAATGATCGAACAGACGGCTTCCACTGTGTGAGTGTGTCCAGCTGCCCCTGTGTGTTTGCTGGCAACAGCTATTCAACTGGAGACATACGCAACACCAAGTGTCAGTCATGGTAAGTGGGTGGAAATACTGTTTTAGTACTTATGGAATATCTGTGAATTTAACAAAATTTAAAATAAAATTTAGATGAAAACAAACAAAACAAAATAAAAAATAGGGTTGGCACCCTGTGGAACCGAACTCAAATTTCTCCTTTCGTGTTTCCTGTACTAGAGATGCTATGTGTTAGGTTCATCTATGTTGAAAAGAAAACCAAATTTTTATGATGCAAAGCGATACAGTCACATCTTAAATTAGCTAATGTTAGCAAAAATGCTAGCTAACCTGCTAGCTAAGGCTCAATGTTGATTAGCCAGGTAGTTAGCTTTTGTTTTGCTAATATGAGCTATCAGATGTAACTCGCTAGCTAATGATTGATGTAGATTAGCCGGTCAGTTAGCTATAGTGTTTTTTTTAAAGTTGTGATCTAAAGATGTGACTATATATGACTTTTACAGGTCCTCCAGCAACATCTTTTAACCATCTTCAAAATTTTGTTTTGTTTTCAGTATAGACAAATGTAGCCCATAGTATATCTAAGTACAGAGAGCAGGAAAGAAGAGAGTTGACCAAGGTTCCAAAGGGGGTGGGACTAGGAAGGGTTGATTGCGGATTTCTATTTGGGATCAATGAAATGAACCAGTAAAAATTTTCCATTAAATTGTATCCTCATTTCTCTCCACAGTGTATGTGACAGTGGACGCTGGCGATGCTCAGACAACTCCTGCCCCACCAGATGTCTTATTGAAGGGCAGTTTGTGACAACATTTGATGGCAAACAATATGTCCTCCCTGGTAAATGTACATATGTGGCCTCTCAGGTGAGTTTTTACCCACTACCCTGATATTTAACATTATATGACAACAACCCAAGTTGTCTTTTTCTGATACTAAATGCTCTTTAAATTTTTTAAGGGATTCAACTGGACAATAGCAATTGAGTTTTCCAAAACTGTACCGTCTCTGAAAACAGTCATTCTTCAACTTTTTCAGGTACAAGTAGTTGGCGAAGGTTGAATTAAAAATCGATCATATGCTACATCAAAGAAATGTCAAGTAATAGTAGTGTACAGTCCCTAAATATAAATGTGCTTCTTTTTGGATTTGCAGGAAACGTATACATTCTCAAACAACTTGGTTAAAATTGGAGAGGAGGAGATCACAGAACTTCATCAGACTGGTAAGTATTGTTGTCATTCCATCTACTTAAGGTGTCCTTAATGTCTCATAGCGTATAATCCATCCATAATCACTTGAGCTGCGTCTCAAATCACAGCTCAATCCAAATTTTACTTTCCCACTGTGGACTGTGACAGATGTTTGAGCAACAATGTCAACAATGTCAAAGTTCAAGGCACAGTGTTAAGAAAAGAAAAAGA